>JAKUCM010002683.1:0-29079 GCA_023374145.1 Lepidium sativum | reverse complement strand
GAGAGAGAGAGAGAGCCTAGTGCTCTTTAGCCATTCAATGCCAAAGTATACTCTCACATATGTTGTCTTTGGTTTTAAAGCTGGTTCTTCCATTTGGTATCGAAGATGGAGATTGAAATAGTCACCTAGTGGAACTCCATGGAGAGTCATGACCTCTTCTATAATCCATCCGTTCTTTTCTGGTACAAGGGACTTTTGCTGTGTACTTGTTACTTCTCCTCTATAACGTGAGATCCGTTTATCTCTGTAATATGTCTGCCTCTCGTACACATCGGCCTTCTCTGACTCCCATGGGCTGCATGAATAGCTTTGGCAACCAGCTCTCTCCATTGCCTTACGATCCACTTCGCCACCACCAAACACTTCCATAAAGAAACTTACCTAGAGAGGTATCAGAATGTTGCGTCAGACACTTTCAAAACTTCTATGCATTCATTCTCGCCAAATGCTTAATTAGCTCGTTTACAATGAAAGACAAGAACTCACCGGAACAGGGAGAGTCAAAGAGTAGACTTCTATGAATCGGACATCATCTACACCCAAGAACAAACCACTCTCTTCACTTTGGAGTTTCTGCTCTGATTCCTCTTCAACAGCTTGCACCTTCTGCTCTGGAGTCAAGGATTTTGCTTTCCACAGAGCCATTATCGTCCTGTAAACACAAATTATGTCAAAAGTCAATACCTAAACATAATAATTGCTTATATTTACTAAAGGTGTAACTCTTGATAGGAAGGCAATTGGCATCTGCGTCATAACATATCTAACAAAAGCAGTTACTACAGAAATGTACTGCTTTTCATAGTCAGATGAGAAAATGAGGATATCCAAGTTACTCTAAACATACTGATTGGGGCATAGGCATTTGATAAGAGCGAGCACACGAATAACAAACAAAACATCAGGAAAGAGGAAGACTCGTCACTTACTTTTGTGCCACATTGAAAGACACAAATGAGTGGAAATGGAACTTAAGCCTGTCTTCCTCATCAAGTGTCTTTGCGCCTATTTTTGCGTCCTTTCCTCTACCTGGTCTGAGAGTCATGACAACAATGGGACTCCCCATTGAGGCAAGAGTGGGAGGAAGCACTTGAATATCCTCTATATCTTCCCACAGGAAAAAGAATTTTGTTTTGTTACCAAAAAGGCTTGCATAAAAGCCAACAATTCTTGCAGACAGGAAAAGACGACCCTGCAGACGCAAATTTTTTTTATGTGTTACACTCTTTTCAATTCTAAGAAAGAAATGCTAATGAAAAGAGGATCTGGTTCGATATTCCTCACCTGCAAAGGCATTTTCCGCTTTAAGTGACAAGTAAAGTCATTGATAAGAAATTCTTCTTGCGGGAGGCCAAAGAGCTTCTGAAAAGCTGAATTTGTTTGAGGAGACCGCACATTGATCTGAAATTTCCGTTCAGCAGATAAGAATGCGCACCAACAATAGCTAATTAAGTGTTGATTGAGAGAATAAAGTAGTAACCACATACCTTTTTGCCAACCTCTTTCTCCATCTTATTTAAATAGTCTCTAACAACATCTCCACCTCCTGTATGATCCAAGAAAATCCTCAAGTGCAGCTTGGATTGACAAGCCTGAGCCAATTTTCCTTGAAGAGGAATCCAAACATCAGCTAGATCTGATATATTAGATCTCACAAAGTTGATCTCAGCATGTCCCAGTGAAACAGCCTCGTCAAAAGGTCCATCGAAATCATAAACTTCAACATTCAGTACAGAGGGAGGATCCGCCATCGCATCAAATTCAAATATTTCTGCACAAACAAGATTCCAACCTCAAAAAACTTATGATGGCAAATCAAAGAGTTGTAGCAAACAAGAATTGAAGCAACAAGTGGATAAAAGTCAACTTGAGGTAAACCACTATGAAAACTAGACATAGATAAACCTTGAAGCACCCATTTACCATTCCACTGAGGATGAGATTTCTGGAACTTGATCGAGCTGGTTCTCGTCTTCCCATTGGAAGTAAATACAATATATGGATCACAATGCCCGCTTGGATCCACAGCTGCTAGATCAACCCCCTCGATTAGAGCAACAGTTAGCAACCAACCATCTCCATGCGCTTTGATGCCATGATCACTGCCTATAATTGGAATTTACAGTTAATGATCAGTCAGGTATATAGCAGACTGTTAACAAAAGGCTTCAAGAACAAATATAGAATGGTCGATAATGTATCTTCATGGACGTTACCTTTCTGTTTTCTTGCTTGCATGAAACGGGAAATCAATTGCAATACTCTTTCGCACTGAAGAACAAGAATTCCACTAACAACAAATTCCCCAATAGAATCCGGTAAATCAAGGCCATTAAACTCAAGTCCTTGGAGTGCACTAGGCAAGGCAAGCATAATATGGACACATACATATATACCAATTACGAAAGTGGAGAATACAGTGAAATTGGCAAAATATTGTATTGCCAATTTCCAGTCTGATTGAGGCTCAGCTTGCAAGGAAGAGAGAGCTTGCTCCTTGTTCACCCCAATATCCTTGGAGTCCACAGGCTTTACATCTTGAGCCAACAAATTGGAATACTGTTCAAAGTTATCTTTTAGACCTTGCCGGGCTCCATTTTCTATCATACCTTTCATCATGGTGCTCTGCAGAAAATTCAATCTCCATGAAATTACCAAACGTGAACACTGCTCCCCAGATGGCAGCTCAGGTCCAGGACTGATGCAGTAAAGCACTTCAACCTTGAAGGTACCTCCGAATGGGACATCAGGAGTTGCAACACTCGCCAAAACAGCGTAAACCTCACCATTTGCTTTGAGGTATGACTGCTCCTCTGTGCCTTTAACAGCTTTAATAAGTTTGGTTGGAGCCTTGAGGTAACTTACAACCCGCTGAACGCTCTCACCTTCATTTTCTGGTTTCCATGGTCCTATCTGAACTTCCGTGGTCCCTTGCAATTCAGTCAATGATGCATAGAAACTCGAATCCGATGCGAAAAGAAGAGTGTTAAGCTCTGATGGGGATATCATAAACAACTTGTCCACAAGGATTCCTCCTGGTAGAGCACTAGGAGGTTCACCTCCCTGATCTTTCGACTCCATCACCTTTAATAGTTCCTCGAAGGGAGCAGAAGATGAGTCATCTTCTGCCAGCTCAAGGGAATCAACAAGTCCAGAGGTCTCAGATAGGTCAGATAAGTCAATGCTCCTACTAACCGACTGTGTAGGAGCCGTAACATCAGCATTCTTCTGAAATATCTGAGTGATTCGACCGGCCAAGGTTTTCTGCGGGATAGATTGAGCATCATCTGATCTACAAGGAGAGGCACAAGTGGATGGATCAATAAGAGACTCAATTCCCAAGTCAGGACTCCTCGAAGCAGAAGCGAGATCCCCATTACAATTTAAATCAAGAAGCGAGGTCTTCTGACTGAAACATATCCCCAAAAGTATTTCACCTGAAGATAGATGAAAATGAAAACGAAAATTCCAAACATACACCAATGTCATGGAAGAAGAGGAAGAACATACCACAATCCTTTTTGGAACTTTTCTTCTTTGGCTGAAGAGGATACCAAACAATGCCAAGAGATTGATTCTCTGCATCGAAAACATTTGAAATGGGAACTTTAACCTGACCAACAAAGTCATCATTGAAGTATTTATCTTCATCAAGAACAGAGACAACGAGTTCTTCACTCAAATCATCAACACCGAAACAAAAATCATCAGCCCATTTGGGATTTAAGTTCTTCTTCACTACTTTGGTACGTGACCTCTGTCTTCCAAGCTGCAATCTGACGTAAGGATCGCTAAACCCATTGAGATCCATAGCAGGAAGATTCCTGGCTTCTAAAACTCGGACTTGAAGCTTCATCTCTCGCCGATGAACTTCCACAGAGTATAATAGACAGTCGCGAATAAAAGGATCAAATATCCCTAGGAAACGAACAAATGGAGAAGAAAACCTCGAAAATCCAACAATGAAGGAAGAACAGAGGGTTAAGAAGACAGAGCCAAATCGGGAGATAATTCAAAATCAATGATGAGAGAAAGAGAAAGAAGTGACATAAATGGAAAATGATTAAATCATCATTAAGGATGACAAAAGATGAATGCAGAAAAATGGATTAAACATTGATATAAACCCTAAATCGATTTAATCGGAGGAGATTTAAACGATATATAATCCTCAAAGTCATCTTCAACGACTAAGTCTTCGTTCTCTTTCGTTAATTGTCTTTTTCTTTTTTTAGGTCAACGTTAATGTCTTTATGACTTTTTTACCTACATGTACCTTTCTATATTCAAATAAGAATAGAAAGTATTAAATGAGGGTTTATCTTATCTTTTTCCTAAACATTGCATTTTGAGTTTGATAATTAGGATAATCCGCAAATGCCTCGTGCCTCTTATTATTGGTATGTTGTAAGCTCACATAAGACAGTTCATTTGCACAATCAGAAATCGAGTACTTCTGCTTACATTATATATGAATTTTGTGGTTTAATATAATTTATCGTTGACAACAAAAATTAGGATAATCCAGCTTAACCGAAATATTATAAGCATCATAAATTTTAGATTACTTAGTGATTTTTCTCCCTAGCCGGTTTAACAGATTTACGGGTTAATGGTTCAACAGATCCATAAATTAATGGATCAACAAGTAAATTGATCATGAAATTCGACTATTCACGAGGCCAAAAGAACTATGTGTTGCGTTCTTACCGTATCAGACGGACTTTAGACAGCTATCGACGAGATTCTTTTCCTGTGTGCTCTCAGTGATCCTCAGAGTCCTAAATTATAAAACAGACGCTCTTGCGAAAGCTTGTGTGTGATTTATAATTTGGGATTGTTTATGTTCTTTACTTTGAGTATGTAACTTGCCGTTGCTAAAAAAAAAAAAAGAACTATGTGAATACTCATATGCCACGCGTGAATGTGATTTTGTTTTCAGAGACACTCGAACCTAGGGATGGACATTACTACTTTTCCAAATTTTGGTACCACTAGACCTTGCCGTGTGGGCTAAACACTTGATTCTTGACATCAATTAGTTACACACAAAACAAAAACCATAAATCATAAACCAACAAGCTATAGTTGACTTATTGCAGTTATCAATGTTTAGTTGATGATAAGATGAAACATTAATTTAGTGTGCAGCCTGTAATCATACGAGATAATGTTGGTGTGATTGCAAATTCTTTTCACTTTTAACAGAAAATATGGAGAGCAAAACTTGCTAAATAACATGAAGTAAGCAGAAATGTTTGTTTAACCAAAGCAGTGTTTCTTCAAAGAGAGAAGAGAGACTGTTGTAAAAGTTAAAACTAGGGAGACAAAGCTTTTACCCGGTGCGAGCAAAACGAGCTTGAATCCTTCTCTGGATTGTCCCACGACAAGATGGACAATCCATCATTCCTTCTTTCTCATGAAGCTGATTGCATTTGAAGCAGAGAACTTGGTGAGCACAAGGTAAGAAAACTATACTCATCTCTTCAGACAAACACATCACACATTCTCTTTCTCTTTTGACTTTTGTCATCCCAAGGTTCTCTCTTTTTGTTGCCTTTGAGTTTGAGCCATTGCCGCCTTTCTTCAGTGCTGCTATTCTCGAGTAGTCTGATTTTAGTTTCAGCTCTGAAATCTCTCTCTCAAGTCTTTTGATGTTCTCTATGTAATACTTCATGTCGTTTCCTGCCTTTGCTTTGATCCGTTCTTCTTCTACTTTTCCAAGTGCTTCAAGTTCTTTTCTTTCTTTCTTTATCAAAGAAGCCTGAGCAGTGAGTTTGCCTTTGGCTGCCTTCTCTTGTCTCAATGTATCCTGCAGTAGAATTTTCGTTAGCTATCTTCGTCAACTCCTGCAACTATAAATAACCCTTTCTGCAACTTACAATATTGACCAAGGCTATAGATAAAAAATATCAATAGTAATCAACAAAGCACACAATATCGATATGATTGTTACCAAAGCTACTTTGAACAAGATGCAGAAGAGTACGCATACATACCAAAAACACTTAATGCAAACATTTTGGCTTTCTTCAATTTCTCACTTGGCTACAGCAAATGTAAAAGGAGATATATACGTAGCCAAGAATATGAAATGGATTCCAGAAATAAGAATCTGAAGGAAGGTTATCAGATGACAAATATGACTAGCTATTAGCAGCTAAAGATATACATCTTAAGACAAGAAGATCTAACATGTGAAAAGGCCTACAAAAATAGCCAACCTTAATTTGATTCTGACGATTTTTTGCCTTGGTAACTTCTTTCTGTAGCACTGTCACCTTATCCCTTTGACCCTTGAGCTCTTCCTGCAGCAGAACTTTTTGCCCTTCCCACGAGTGAGTATCCTTCAATGATTTTTGACCTCTCTCTTTTGCTACTCTACACCTCTCAGCAGACTCGACGGCTTTTATCTTAGCCGCTTCCATCTCTTTCTTCAGTATAGATTGTTCCAGCTGGAGCCTACAAACAGTATTGTTAGATTTTTCAAGCTGGGTGGTTGCATTCTTCAATGCGAATTCCATCTCAGACAGCCTTTTCATAGTGTTCTCTTCCAATAACTGCTTCTCTTTTTTATGCTGTTGTGCTTCTTCACGCTCTTTCCTTAGTGCTTTAAGCTCTGGTTGGTCCTTAAGAAGTCTACCAGTTGCTTCTTTTACTTTCTGATTAGCCCAGTCAGTCCAGACTTGCAGTTCATTCTGCAGATCATTCGCTCGAGGAACTAGCTTTAAAATCAATTCATCTTTTTTATCCCGGGGAACATAAATATCCAGAGATGCATCATATGGTATCCCAGTGTAGTAATCTGGTGCAAGCTTCGCAGAAGCTTTTTCTTCAGACTCAGAACCAGAATTCTTTTCTGAAGATGATGGTAACAAAGAACCAGATATCTTTTCTGAAGCTGAAGATCCCAGAGTTACAGACTCAGCACCAGAGTTTTTTTGTGAAGCTGATTTTATCGAAGTGGCAGTTATGTAGCCTTTTGCATCTACCACTAATATAGGTGAATCTAACTTATTATTGTTTTTACGTACAAGACAGCTGCTATCCTCGGCTAATGAAACCTTTACCCCAATCTCCGCTGTTATCTTTGAATTTCTTGCCATCGATTCAGAAGATGATTTGACTCTTTTCTCAAGAAGGAAGCTGCCCACTGATGCAAACTTTGCTGCCTTATAGCCACTGCCTTTGCTGTAAGTCCTAATCTTCTCCACACATGATCTTTGCCGAAGCATGCTTAGCTCTTTTTTAGTGCGGCCTTTTCGACAAGATACTAATTTTTCATCAGAGACTAGAGTAAAAGATGTACTTATCCCTTCACAAGAAACAGTACCACTTGAGGGTACTTGTCTTCCTGATGTTGTCCCACTAGAATGATTTTTTTTTGAGTTGGGTATATTTGGGAAGTTTCCAAATTTGAGTGGCTCATTCGGATTGCTTTGAGCATTGGACTGTGGAGGCTTCGGGTTGTCTGGGTCACTAGAGTTTGGAGGATGACATTCAGAACCAAGAGATTCAGATGATTTACTCGAACACATAGCAGGAGAGCTCACCAGTCCATCGCCTTCAACTTCAAAGGCTTGCACGACATTCAAGTCACACATTAAAAGCCTCCACATTGCTTCAACTGTTGACAGGGATGGCCTAACCTCCTTAACAAGACTGATCATTTCTACCAACGTATATGCGACAAGCTGTTGTAGATCCTCAAACACATAGTCTCTTGAATCAACATATTCATTTCCATTTTTGAGAACACTCAAGGCATTATTGACAATGTTTGACACAAGATCATTCCCCCCACAGTATAGCCTACTGCCTGAAATAGCTTTCAGAACATCGTCATCAGTGTAACCACAATCAATAACCTGCTTCATTGCATTAAGGAAGACCGTGAGTAAATTTGATGACAACAACTCTTCAAGATGACAGGCAAATGGGTCATCCCATCCAACAGATTCCAATTCCTCAACTTGCAGATTAGAATCTTCCCCAAACAACCCATTGCCGATCAAATGGTTCTGAGATTTCAACAAAGGTAACTCATATGGAGGAAATTCAGTGAGAGATGCAGAATTTTGCTGAGAAGGATCAGCTAGCTTCCTCTTGTTTTTCCTTCCTTTTTCCTGAGGTGAAACTGATAACGCTCCTACTTTATCACCACTGAGACCACAACCATTCATTTCTTCTTGCTTTTGAACCATAATTCTCACCTTTTCATCCATAAAAAATCAACAGTTTAAGTTAAAACGCACAGAAAGAAAAAGCGCATAACATAAATGCGATACTGTTCATATGCGAAATCCATAAAAGCAATAAAAGACAAATACTTCATCTCAAAATTGTAACTTCCAGAAACGTAATTCAATCCCCCAACTAATGAAATCCCAGAGTAAATTTCTTAGTGAACGTATAGAGATTTCTCAAATAAAGCGTCCTACATTCTGATTGAGTGGTTAACTGTAATGAAATTTACAAGCAACATCGAATTGTAAAACACAGCTTAAATAACCAGACGATCATTGAGCGAAACTAAAGACGACACACCAAAAGGGATTAAGAAAAAGCTGTAACCAACCTTCAACTAAGACGATAACGACGCCGGAAGAGAAATCGGAGGAGAGAAAATCGATAGCGAGAAAAAGAGAGATCGAAGAAGATTATTCTCTTTTAAGAGTGTAGAGAGAGCGAGAGACTGAAACGGAACAAGAAGACGAAGAAAACTGGCCGTAATTACAGTGAGAGAGAAGACATTTGGTAATTTATTGTATTACTTGCTTTCTAGTGAGGGTAGTTTCTCTGAGCTATAACGAATCTATTGTCTTTGACAACAAAAAAACGAAATGCATTGCATCTGATACAGACGAAAAAATAAAGCTGTCTCAAAAAAAAAAAACCATATCTTTTACTAATACCTAATGTTTATACATAACAAACAGTTCATCAGAAATTTGATACTCGAGCTTTTTATAGAAGTTAAATCAAAACACCTTACAAGTCTGCAAAATTAATGACAAAAGTTTCAAGCTTTTTTGATGGCAGATTTCACTTTTTCCTCTTGGTACGTCTTCTTTCAGCTTCATTTTCTGCGACTACAACATGGAACTCTGATCCAAGCATGTCGTGTATATCAATTTTCTTTGAGGTACTGAGGTTAACAGTCTCTAAGATTACTTCAAGAGCCACAGTGAAGCCTAGAGTAGACAAAACACGTATCGCATTTCCAATTCTGCATATGGTTTCTCGAGTCTCTTGCGGAGTATGGCTTTGCTCTTTTTCTTTGTTCTTAGTGGAGGTCGAGATCATCTCTTCATCTTCTTTCTGATGGTCTATCATCATAGGATCTCTCACTTCGACATGTTCTCCAACCCAAATGTATCCATTGCAGCCGATAATCAAATCAATCCCAAAGTTTTCTATGTAGTGAAAGTGTAGCTTGCTTCTCTTAACCAAGTAAGGATCGACTTTTAGAAGCTGTCCCTTCTCAAGCTGCAGCGATTTATGGATTAATCATTAGGAACAGACTAAGAAAAGATGTTACTATGACCAGATCTGCACCAACCTTCCCATACTTCTGGCTTCTGGCTTGTAACTGCAAGCTACCATCGTGCTGAACGTTACGTACTTCGGCCTAAGAGTTTGTACAAAAAAGAGGTAACCTATTTGTCAGATTGGCTAATGTGTCAAGGATGAAGATATGGAAGGCAAAACATTTTTAATCACAGGACTTACACAAACAACATCGTGTTCAACAAATATATTCCGCATATTAAGTTCATCCACAGACGTTTTTCGCCTCTGCCGACAACAAAAAACTTATATCATTGAAGCTAACATACAATGTGGAAGAACAAGGTAAGCCAATAATCATCCAATAGCAAAATACAAGAACAAAACTTCTACCTGAATACCATCAGGCATGTTCATGGAAGAAAGCATTAGTACACCATCTTGAGTAAAGTTGAGCTCAACTCTCCAACGTTTTTGAGCAACCTAAATAAGTAAGACTAATTCAGCAATTGTACAATGTGATTTAAACCCTTATGGCAAATTCTCTCAAAACAAATACAAATATCTACTACCTCAATGACACGGCCAACGACAATATCCCCAACCTCAGGCTTGTACCTAAACGAAAATCATCAATACAATCAGTTCTATTTAACATCAGAGTATGGAATCAATTTTAAAGACAATTCCTGTCCAACAAATACATGTAATTCGTATAGCAATCACAAGAAAAACAAATCACCTGGCTCGCAAAGTTCGTACATAAACAAGCTTATCCACACGCTCCACTACTCCACAAACCGTAGAGAGCAACTCACCATTTACTTCAGAAGTTCCGTGTCCCCTTTAACCAAAAACCAATAAGTTCAAAAACAAATTCAAACCAAAAATCTAAGACTCTTAAGCTTCTTAAAGAGTGAGAAATTAGATGTAATTACTTGAGATATGCATCTTCGTGGTTGACAGGAATCGAGTCAGTAACAATAACAGAAGAATCAGAGTTCACCGTCGATGACAGTGATTGAAGCCGCTCAATTGCTCTCTCAAACCTAACCTTCTGCGTTTGACTCAACGGTAACTGTAGCTTTCTCATCACCATCACAGACTCTCTACTCTTAATCCAAGCAAAACTTTGGTTTGTGTATTGTGAGTGAATCTAAGCAAAAGCAACTCACCGGACACTTAACTTGAAAAAATGGTGATCGGAAAAAGGTTGCAAACGGTGGTCTTTTTCAGTGTCTCAAGGAATTAGGTTTCATGATATTTAGTTGAGTTGGGCTACGAAAAGCCCATTACGTTACGTGCTATTGATCAAGGAATTGGGCTTACTTTTTAAACATTGGGCCTAAAAGCACTCTCTATATTTGCTTCTGACATTCAACAAAAAATATATATGTTGGAAAAAAAACAATAAAGAAATTTAGTTTGGTAATTAATAATTCATACGCAGCAAATTATAAACATAAGAACATCTCCATCCGTGACTGACATCTAATCTAGTGGCAGACACCAAATCTATTTAAGGCAGCACATTTGCATAATCTGAGATTGAGTATTCATGTCTACATTATGTAGGAATTTAGCTATTGGGTCGACCAGTTGTGGACCAATATAATCTGCTTGACACAAAAAAATGCTTTTTTACTTGCCAATTGTCAATTTATTATTAGGCACTATATTTTCAAAAATTAAACTTAAATATAAATTATAATTAAATATTTTTTTTGTCAACTAGTCTAATGGCTTTTAAATCCCGCTCATACTACTGCAAGTAAGGGGTTTCGATCTCTAATGTCTTAAGAATTTGTAAAATGATTACGCCACTGAACCACCTGTCCTCGATATATATATATATATATATATATATATATTTTTTGTCAATATTGGGCCACAATTGGCCGGTCCATTAGCCAAGTTCTTGCAAATGCAAGCGGAGGGACTCGATCCCAGGATGTGCAAGTGCACATGCCTCTTGTGGACTTACCACATGCCACTAGGCTAAATGCCACTTACATTTTATTATTTAGAAACTCTTTTAAATTTCTCGAGATGGTCTAATAATTCTTTTTCTTTTTCTTTTTCGAAACAAAAATAATTCATATACCAAATATAAATGAGTGACATGAACCAAGACGATGTTTAGAGCAAGTGCAATGGTGAGACCATTAGGGGTCTCTAACCATTTTTTTAATATATTTTTTTTTAGTCTAAAAAAAGGAGTCAATCCGGGTTCGCCACGTGGCGAACTCGGATTGGCTAATTTGTTTAAAAAAAAAAAAAAAAAATTAAGAACGTTAAAGGTGCTCTTAACAAAGGAAATAAATACAAGATCGTGAATATGCATATTAAGTAAATAAAAAATGGTACCTTTTCATTTTGACGCAAAAAACAAAAAAAGATTTGCACCTTTTCACAATTTCGTGGATTCCTTTATATAATTTCTATCTCATAACATAGTTCACATCACTATCACCACCACAAAATCTAAGACAATCAATAATCATGCCTTTTTCTACTCCTTCATTTTTCTCGAACTTTTCTTCATGTTCTTCATCTCCATTAGTGGTCTCTCGTCATGAGTTCAATGCTTTTCACAAAATCGACAGAACCTTATTCACTCGTTTCGTATTTGTTCTTAACCGAGAGATAGATCAGTCATATCATGTGATTGCTTTTGTCTTGTTGCTTGAGCAAAATAGTTACGCTCGTAACATCATTGCGTATCTTGTTTCATTACCAGATATTTTCATTGATGCAATGGCTAACGAAATTGGTTTATGTCTAAGTTTCTTATACAACCAAAATCTATTTGTTGGCAATGTCATGGATGACAAATTGTACATACCTTTGATGTTACGTTTGACTGAAGGAAGGTTTACTCTCGGAATCATCGACCAGAACCGTGAAACGTTTCTCCATCAAGTGGCAAATAACTTGAAAGATATTTGTAGTCGAGCTTTTGAAGATTTAAGTATGAGAGCAGAAATGTACCACAAGGAGAGTCTTCTCAAGAAAGAGACACTCATTGAAGAAATGAGGAATATGAGGTTAAGTGCTCCACAAGAAATAACTACTACTAGGTTAAGTGTTCCGCAAGAAACTAGTGCTCTTCCTCCTCCTTCTCTTACTGAGATTACAGACAAATTCTGCGCGAATACAAAGATAGCGGAGAAGGAAGAGGAGGAAAAGATAGTGGTGACAGATGATAGGACAGTGTTTTTGACGTTTTCGAAAGGATATAAGATTTCGAAAGAGGAAGTTAGGGTTCACTTCATGAAACTATTTGGGGATGTGATTGAAGCAATAATAATGCAAGAAGTGGAAGAGAATGATCAGCCATTGTATGCGAGGATGGTGTTGAAGATACATTCTACATCGAAAATGGTAGATATTGTGAGTGGAAAGAATCGAAACAAGTTTACTATCAATGGTAAACATGTTTGGGCTCGTAAATACCTTCCTAAGAAGTAAGATCAGCTTGAGCTCTGAATCTTAAGAAATGTTTTTAGTATTGTTTAAATATAAAAAAAATCAAAGTAAAGAAAAAAGTGAAGGGTTTTTGTTTAAGAGACATTTTTATAACATTTTTTGGCTCTCGATTTCTAACTCCATATCACATTTTTAAGATTATAATTTAAATAAAAGTTACATTTTAACTAAATATATTATTATTTTAATATTTAGAAATTCTATTGAGTTTTTTTATCGGTGATCTAAGAACACCTCCAATTAGAAAATGTTAATACAGTTTTTTAATATTAAAATAAATGAAATAATTAAAATAATAAGAAAAAGAAGAATTGAAGTTTTAAAAGTAGATACTAAAGAACTCCAAATTCTTATATAAAAAAATCTATAACTAGCATACTGACTTTTAGATCCTCTCCTACTATTGTAGGTAGGAGTTCGATCTCTGGTGCATTGAGGATTTGTAAAATAACTATACCACTGGACCACCTGTCCTCGGCATACATGCACTTGTTAACTGATCAATTTTAGTTAAAATAAAATAAAAAATAAATTCTTATAAAAATAAAATATTTTATTACTTTAGAACCCCAAATAAAACATTTTATCAATGAAGATAGTCAACACCCTCTTCACTCTTTGGTCTTATTTTTACATTAAAATATGTATATCCTTTTTAATTTGCCAGAAAAGAAAAAATATTTATACCAAATTTCTTTTTTGTGATCTTCTTATTTCGGACAACAATTCGCATCTTCGACCGGATCAAATTCTCTGAAAACCCTAATTTCATACAGCATCAATCGGTAAGATCTGAGTTTACGCTATGAATTTCTTTAAATCCGTTTTCTCGGACGACCCAGATCCTCCAGGAACCGAATCGGAATCCGATTCACCGAGAAATAGTGATGAGCAAAAACCATCAGAAGAAGATAACACTAACGACGACGGAGGATGGAGTTTTGGTGGTCTGATGAAAACCATAGCCACCAGATCCGAATCCGTGATTGAAACTTACCGACGAGATCTCGAAGAATTTGGTACAGGTTTGAAGAAGGAGATCGAGGTAGCGCAAGGATCGCTTGGTAACGTGGGACATGTGATTGATGAACTTGGAAACACAGTATTGAAAGGTACGGCTGATATTATTGCTCAAGGTAAGGAAGCGATTTTAGCTGCTGGTAATGAATCTGATTCTTCTGATACTAATAGTAGTCAGAGTTTTGGTCGTCGTGATAGCTTTAGTTCGAAACCCTATAGTCGTTTCGATGCTCAGATTCGTGTTGTTCAATGCGATCTCAATACGTATTGTGAACAGCCTGAGGATTCAGATGATTACAAAAAGTGGGAATCTGGATTTTCTATAGATGAAAAAGGTGACGAAATGGAGAAATTGTTTGAAGAGAATGGAGATATGAAAGGAGTATATAAGAGAGTTGTTCCAAGTATGGTTGATCATGAGACTTTCTGGTTTAGGTATTTCTATAAAGTTCACAAGCTTAAGCAAGCTGAGGATCTAAGGGCTAATTTTGTGAAACGAGCTATTTCTTTGGAAGATGAGGAAGAATTGAGTTGGGATATTGATGATGACGAAGAGAGTAGTGAGAAAGATGTTGAAGAAGCTACAAAAGAAGTTTCGAGGTTGAAACTTGAAGGGAATGATGGTATGGGTAGTGGAAATGTGAATGAGATTGTGAAAGATGAAGTGACAAGTTCAGTTTCTGAGGCTAAAGTGAGTACACAAGATGAAGTGAAAAGTGCAGATTCAGTTTCTGAAGTAAGCAATGTTGATTTGAAGACGGATACAGATTCTGAGGAGAAGAAGGAATCTGGTAATGAGAAAATTCCAGAAGCAAAACCAGTTGTTGATGCTACTCCTCCTGCATCTGATAAGGCTCCAATCGTTGAGTCGGAAAAACCCAAATCTGATGAGGCTGCTGTTACATCTCAAAACTCAGCTAAACCAGATGTTGCTGCTTCTTCGTCAACTCAACCCCCATCTGAAGAAGATTTGGGATGGGACGAGATCGAGGATATGAGTAGCCTTGATGGTAAGGAAGTGACTCGGTCTGGTGGTAGTCCAAACAGAGCTGTGGTACATAAACGTCTGAGTGCTGCAGAAGATGATGAAGATTTAAGTTGGGACATTGAAGATGACGAAGAATAAGAATCATCATCCAAAGCTTAGTTTTAAAGTGTGCTTCTTTTTCTCTCCTTTTATAAGTGTCTGGCAATTTGCCTCCATTCTTCAGTTTTTTTTCTCTTCAACGTTTCTATTTTAAATGAAATTTGAAAATATGCTTTACATTTACTTGATGTCAGAAACTTAGGTCAATCATAGTTCTGAATTTTGATTTGTCAAGACCGAGTCTAAGAGGTCAAGTGCTAGTGGTTTCTTTGGTTCCTGTACGAATCCACTTTTTTGGGAGGTAATGATGCGTCGACTTTCAGTGTAAGAGATTCCGGTGAGCTCAGTTTTGGATGAGTGATGATGCATCGATTCTGAGTGTAAAAGATTCTGGTCTGCTTTAGTAGATGATTCAATATCTCCATTGGTTGCTGGTCATCTAGAACCAGGACCTCTCAAATTATAAAAGAAACAGTCTACGAAGTTCTTTGGTCTGAGTAAAGTCTGAGTATTCTTCCTAAAATGTTCCAAAATCAAACGCCATTGACCTTTTGCTATAATTTGAAGCACATTACTCGTATAATGGGTTTACGGGTCGGAAAACGGAATCTTTGAGGCCCATTACTCGTATAATGGGCTTACGGGTCGGACAAAAAGAATCCGATTCGATTTAACTGAAACCATCGAGTGAAAAAGGCAGCTCATTTGCACACCCAGGGATCGAGTCCCCCTGCTTATATTATGTAGGAATTTGGCTATTGGACCGGCCAGTTGTGATCCAATATAATTTACCGTTGACAAAAAAAAAAAAAAAAAAAAAAAACCAAATCACCATTTCAAGACGAGAAGCAAAACTTCCTATCTTTTTCTGTGGCTCCGACTAGGGATGGGTAAAAAAATCGGAACCAAAGAACCGAACCAAAATTCGGTTCTAGTTCCGAGATCGGTTTCATAATTTAGGTAACTTCCGGTTCTCGGTTCGGTTCCTAACCAAATAACCGAAGATAGTTGCGTTTGATGAAATTGATAAAGGGTCCTTACTGGACGCTACCTGCTTCTGTAGGCTCATGTGGAGTACGCGACTACCAAGCGTCATTATGCTCATGTGGATTCCCCTGGACACGCAGATTATGTTAATGTAA
Source organism: Lepidium sativum (assembly GCA_023374145.1). NCBI lineage: Eukaryota > Viridiplantae > Streptophyta > Magnoliopsida > Brassicales > Brassicaceae > Lepidium > Lepidium sativum. Next base: position 12,831 of record JAKUCM010002683.1, on the reverse strand, counting down.
GATATTATCATTATATATAGTTTATGTCTGAAATAATTTGATCAACACTTGAATCTCATAGCCTCAGTTACTACTTTTCAGAATATGATTACTCGAGCTGCACAAATGAATTCTCGTGGTTTTAGTACCAGATGGACCAATGCCTCAGACTAAGGAGCATATTCTCCTTGCTCGTCAGGTTCGCACTTTTACAACCGAAGATACTCGAGTGAGTTAAGATTTTTGGACAGAATCCAAGATTTGTAATTTTCACAGGTTGGTGATCCATCACTTGTATGCTTCCTGAATAAAGTCGATGCTGTTGATGACCCAAAGTTGTTGGAGCTTGTAGAGAGGAACTACGTGGTTTGTATAAAATTCTTATGTCATGAAATTACAAATTCGGAATCTTCCCCACTGAGTACAAGCTTTACGAGCCCAAACATGTAGATGAATATATACCTGATCCTGTTCGTGTTCTTGATAAAGCTTTCCTGATGCCAGTTGAAGATTTTTTCTCGATCCAGGTATAGCTACTCTACATTCTTGTTTCTTCTTTTTTAATCCACTCAAATGTTTCTTGAATATATACAACGATTGTTTTTTCCTTGGAAGGGTGGATATTGTGAGAATGTACCACATCGCTAAGGATGTGGAATTAGCTCTAGTATATATGGGACTTGAGCCAATCCACTCATTACCAATTGATTTTGAGTTGGAAGCCCATAATTCTACATGGTATCAGAGCCTGAACTCACACTGCCCCACCCGAACCGATCCGGTCCAAAAAAAAAAAAAGAGGTCCGATTAATCTAACCCGAAATTGAATTGTCGAGTCTAATGGTTAGACGGACCATTGTCTTGAGTGGGAGTGTGAGAATGTCCCACATCGCTAATGATGTGTGGAATTAGCTCTAGTATATATTGCAACCGGCCATATGGAACAGGGAACCATTAAAGTAGGGGAATAAGTAGAGATATTGGGGTTAAGTCAAGTGAGTTAATACTGTCTGCTATTACAATTAAGCATTGTTCTTGTAAACCTTTTGCAAGCCTAATTGTGAGATTTTATTTCTAGGGACCTCCACTGAAATCCACAGTAACTGGCGTTTAGATGTTCAAGAAAGTTTTGGATAATGGACAGGTAAGTGATATTAGGAGAGATTATTTTTTATAGAGAAACGTTATAGGCATGTGATATTTGATCAAATCGTCAAATATGTTAGGCTGGTGATAATGTAGGACTTTTGTTGCGTGGGCTAAAGAGAGGAGATATCCAGCGAGGAATTGTAAGCTTACAATCCTTGTGAAGTTTTGATATTGAAGAGTGATAAGCCCAATATCGCAATCGTAGCTTTACTGAATCTAACTTTGTGTTGTTTAGGCCATTGCTAAGCCTGGTTCTTGCAAGACTGCCAAGAAGTTTGAAGCAGAGATTTATGTGCTCACAAAAGATGAAGGTGGACGTCATACGGCTTTTTTCTCCAACTACAGGCCTCGGTTTTACCTGAGGACAGCCGATGTCATCAGGAAAGTAGAATTGCCAGAAAATGTGAAGATGGTTATGCCTGGTGAGGATGTCACTGCAGTTTTCGAGCTTATCCTCCCTGTTCCACTTGAAGCAGGTTAGATGATCTGGCTTTTAATATCTCCATTAACCTTTCAAGTTCGAGATTCTTCAACTTTCTCAAGTAGCTCAAGTTGTTTCTATAATGTAATTTTAACAGGTCAAAGATTTGCTCTAAGGGAAGGAGGTAGAACAGTTGGAGCTGGTGTGGTATCAAAAGTGCTATAAGAGATTCAATATTCTTCAAAGAAAAATATTAAATTACACATAATCCTCAGGTTGTTCTCTAGTATCTAAAGATTCATCTCTCATGAGATTACTTCTACTTTAAGATTCGAGTTAGATTATATAACAGAGAGATTCATGTTTTTCAAGCAAAAAAGCCTCTCTCCAAATATAATATCTTCACAGTTCGTTCGGCTCTGTAGTTTCTCTGGTTTAGATTGTTATAAACTCTCACAAAATCCTAACATTCACAAATTAACCCTCATTGGAGTTTAAAGCTCGACTCCAAATCATAGGATAAATAACATTCAATGAAACCTAAGTGAGACCATGATGATAACTGTTGCAGCTCTAACCAAAACTTCACTGATTCTTTTCTCTACTGTAATTTTCATATCCTCTTCCATGACTGCTTTCTTAGTACCATTAACAATAGCTTCCTTGAGTCTACTCAAGGCCCACGAGAGCAATATCAAACTCGAATTCACTGTAACATCAAAGAACATGTTTGCGCAAAAGGGTATTCGCCTAAAACCAACATTAAAGACCACAGAGAAGAGCATAGCAATGCCTATTCCAGCAATGCCAATCGATAACCGAGTCAAAAGGTCTGAGAGTTCTCTACGTGATTTCTTTAGAGATTGCATTGTGGCTTCTCTATGTTGTTCTATCATCAAAGAGATAAGGATCTCACATGCATAAAAATGGTTTCTTTTGTACAAGTCGTTCTGTCTATCTCTTGTCTTTGGATTGTGATTTTTCGGTGAAGGCTTTAGCCTAGGTTTCTCTGGTCTGCTAGTAATCAAAAGAACTATTTTTTAACAATAAGAAACATCAAAAGTAGTAGATAGTACTAGATTGAAATTTAATCAGTTATACTCAGATTTTTGCTTTTCAAAGCAACAAAAGCAATTGAACCTTAAATACCTCTTCAATGGAGGCAATGGTTTCATGTTAAAGTAGATTTTTGGTAGTCTTCTTCCTCCATTCACTAGACAAGCTCTGTTCCTCTGAGTCATTCATAGAGATAAGAACCAAAGAAGAAGAAGATAGAATCATTAAACTAGAATATTCATATTCTAAAACAGGGAAAATTCTAAAACTCACCTTAATGATCTTGTTGCTTCCTTGCTCTTGAAGAAGAGTGAACCCTAGTTTTGAACAACTTTGAGAAGCCATTAAGCAAAGTTTCATAATTCAACCTAAGAAAAACCTGAGTTCTTCTTCTTTTTGACTTCCTTCTTCGTCACAAAGTAATGGTAACAAAATCAAATTACAGATTTTCTTATGCGTCAGATATGATTTGTGTAAATCTTTGGTTTTAGGTTTTGGCTGATGAGAGAAAAAGACGCATAAAATTTTAAAAATATTTTGTTTTTGGAGGCCTATATTATTTGAGTTATCAAACTTTTACCCAAATGTTTTAAAATTAATAATTTAACCCAAAGCTCTTTAAGGTGCTCTCTACTACTTGAGAAGTTTGTTAAATCTCAAACACCGCTTTGTATTCACCTTCTTCGTCGATTTGCGAGCAGAGCAAGGATTCAGCAGAGAGAAAAATGGTAAAATTTTGCGAATTGTTTACTTTCTTCGTCTTCACTGGACTTGATTGTTGGATTTCTTTAGTTTGACCTAACAAAGGCTTCTTCTTTCGTCGTGGGTGTATTTACTTTTAGCCAATGTTTCTAGGGTTTTTAGGAGATTTGGAAATTGATATACGCTGATGATTTAGGGTTTTTGGTAATGGGTATTTGAGATTTGTTTATTTTCTGGTGCAGTTGTTCTTTTCTTACTTCAAGGATTTGGTTGGACAAGAAGTGACGGTTGAGCTGAAGAACGATTTGGCCATTAGAGGAACGCTTCATTCAGTTGATCAGTATCTAAATATCAAGCTCGAGAACACTAGGGTTGTTGATCAGGACAAGTACCCTCATATGGTAACAATTTCTTCTTTAAAAACGATTTCTTTTAGTTTGGGAATTTAGGGTTTATTGGAGCAGCAGATGTGTGTGCTTGAACTTGTTCCTCAGTGGTTTTCCAGTAGAATATGGTGTGAATTTTTCTATTTCTTTGTTAAATTATCTTGAGTCTTGAGAAATAATGTTAGCTATTGAGGTTTGTCAAGTTTACTCAGCAGTGCAATAGATTTTCAGTGAAAATACTTCTGGATTTCCTCTATGAATCTTGTATGCTGATTTTTTAGCTTTTATATTTTTGTTGTTGAAATGTGTAGCTTTCAGTGAGGAACTGTTTCATCAGAGGATCAGTGGTAAGATACGTGCAGTTACCTCCTGATGGAGTTGATGTTGATTTACTTCACGACGCAGCTAGAAGAGAAGCTAGGGGTGGCTAATTCTGCCAAACCGTTGTATCACCAAACTTATACATTTTATTTGGCTAATAGATTGAAAATGCATCTTTCCTTAATGTAGAGGCTATGGTATGGCCATGAATCTTATTCCATTATCTTTATCAAAGGATAATCTGTCTTTTTTCTCTCTTTTGATGGAAAGTCTCTGGAAATCAACAAAGAAACACTTAAACTCATGTCATTACAATAGTTAGTTTCTTCTTAGATAAGGCAAACAGTGGGAAAACATATATAGACTCTTCATGAGGAACTTAGATAAAGCAATAGCAGTAATTTTCTGCATAGCTAGTGTAATGCGTCATAGGATTAGTATCCACAAACCGTTTGGTTTGTCAGTAGGGAGGAGGGGCAGCTGCAGCCATAGGTGGATATGGTGAAATGTGGGTACCATTGAACATCATGGCTCGAGGCATGGATTGATATGGTTGAATCGGACCACCAGCATCATATGGTTCATACATTGGGGCCATCGAAAATGGGGAATAATGACCTCTTGGAGCTGTTTATGGGCCAAAGGTGTGAAGGATTAGGTCTACCATGATAAGGCAGGTTGACACCATAAGATACTAAGCTTTGTATGCAAGAGAGACTTGTGCCGCACTAGTCTTATTATATATGAGATACAGTGGAAGTCAATTATGTAATTGAATATTTTTATTGGAAAATATGAAAACACCAGAATAGCATATACAAAATAATAACAACTTGAGTTCTAGGCAGTAACATTGATGGTTTCAAAAAGGGTACAACTTTACGGCTTCATCTTGTACAACCTGTTCCTGCATCTGTTCTTCTGCTACAACAGTCTCTCCTCCAGCAGAGAAAAATCCCGGGAAAGAAAGAGCTGTGTCGACTAATCGCCTCCATTTGCTTCCATCGGTAAGTGGTGGTAAGATTACACTCACAACATGATCACTTGCATTGAATCCGATGAACAGATCATTGCTCTTTGGTTCAGTTGGCTCAACCAATGATGCAGTTTCTTCTTCCTCTGACTCTGCTTTGATCCCCAATGCAAGAAATTTGGAATTTGGGTGTTCCCAATTCAGAGTTTTTTGGTCATTGGCATACCAAACAATGTTCTCAGGTTTCAAAAAGTTTCTCCTTTGAAACACATCACTTCTTCGATCTCTTACTGAAGTCATGAAGGAGATGAATTGTGTGATCTGAGTACCAAAAGCTGAATCTAGCATGTTCCAATCAAAAGATCTCCGTGGTTCTAACAAAGGTGAGCCTTTTGTCGAGATTCCCCATTCATCTCCCATGTTAAGCACTGGAATTCCAAGTGAAATGTATTGTATAAACAAGAAATTGTGGATTTGTTTTAGCCTTCTTTGAAGAACAGCTGATTTGTTTGTTGCTCCTTCTTCCCTACAATTCCAACTTAGCTCTGAAGCTAGCTCAGGGCCACTGAAACTGACCAAGTCAACAAGAGAAAGTCCTGAGTTTCTAGAAAAGTAGTTGAAAGAGAAAGCTGGACCTCTTCCATCGGTGAATATGTCACCACTTCCACAAATTCTTGTAGCTAAATCATTAAGAATGCCTCTTCCTCGCACAAAGTTCCTTACATTTTGACAATATCTTGTATTGACTTCTGCCCATCTCTTCCAATGTGGGAACCTTACTTCCTTTGGCATCATTATATCATGTGGATCCCAGAAATCAGCAATAAGTTTTGTTTCTGCAAGCAATGGATCAAAAGATATTGCTTCAATTAAGGGAGGACGAGAGAGATGTTCACCATGAACACCTCTTAAGAGAGATGAAGCATTTATGAAACAAAACCCATCTACATGGAACTCAGTTACCCAATAACGCAAGCTCTCCAAAATCAATTGCTGAACAACAGGATAGTTACAATTTAAGTTACTTTTAGCGTCTAGATCATTGACCCTTCCTTTGTAATAATAAGAACTATCATCGATTTCTCGAAGAGATCCAGAATCAGCAGTATGTGTAAAAACCACTTCCAAAAGTACCTCTGTTCCCTGACTCTGCAATTTCTTCACCATCTCTTTCATTGAGTTAACTGCAGATTCAAGGCCATTGGAAGGTCCATACATGTCCATTGGTGAAAAGAAATGAAATGGAAAGTATGGACCTCTTTGCTGGGAGAATGAAAATATTGGCTCCAACAGAATAGCCTTGGTCCCAAGGGTTTTCAAATGGTTAACTTTCTCAACTACACCAGAAAAAGTCCCTGCTATGTTATTAGGCAACTTGCTGGATTTGTGTTGTGTAAAACCCGTCACATTCAACCGGTAAACAGTAAGTTTCTCCAGTGGTATATTCGGAGACGCATTTTCTCCCAATCAAAAGATGGATTCTTAAATAAACTTCCAAGATACATAGGAGATACAGATTTACCAATGACTGTGGCATATGGATCCAAAACAATTAGCTCAACTTCAACATTGACATCTTCATCCGAGTAAGCCATCTCCTTGCAACGGTTGCCATATCTCACGAAATCCCATGTACTTTCAATTAAAGCATGCCAAACATCACCTGTTCGGTTGACATAAGGATCAAGATCAAGCTCTAAAGCAGGTTTATCTGTTGTGCTATCATCATACAAGCATAAAACCACATTCGTTGAGTTTCTCGAAAAGAATGCAAAATTGTAGGAGTCATCATCTAGCCCAGAAGAAAGGCCTAACGGCAATGGATGACCAGCAGTAAAACCAACAGGGACACAGAAGTCAGTATCTCTGTGTGTCCGCATTTTTTGACCATCTAGATGTTTTCCTGACAGTAACTTCAGATGAAATGATAGGTAGAAAGGAGATTCTTTCCCATCAAATTCTAGCCCAAGCATCAACTCAGACAAGGAGCTTTTAACAAATGGAGTTTCTGTTGTGTGGGTCCAGAGGCAAGAAACATGAAGAATCAGACCTGTATACACCCCACACCATCACCAGTCTACTCTTGTCGTCACCACTAAGTTCTAAAGATGATACATAAACCATGATTCTATACTTTTCTCTCTTCTTTTCAACTTTAACTTTGACAAGAGCACCAGATTTCGTCCTGAACATATACGATGTTACCTTCTTTAGACCATCGATCTGAGCTTTTCGAGTAGATACCTGCTCCCTCAAATCAATAGAAGTCTTCGAAGCACAAATCTTGCTTAACAGGTAACTTTGCACTGTGCTTGTAACCAAATCCCCCATGAAACATTTTTTTGTAACTGTCAGTGCCTCAGATCCAGGTTTAATCTTGTTCTTACCAGTAAAAAAACTAGCAGAAGGAATCCTCCATGTTCTAGTGATGCCATTATTAAGACAACAAGATCCAATCCCAACTGAGACTGACCAAGCAACCATTATTAGAACAAAGCAGAAAGCTTCTCTCTATCTCTCTAAACTTTAACAATCCAGGCAAAGAAGACCCCTGAAATTACAAGTAAAACAAAATCTATCTTCCTCTCAAAGCTATATTAAAACAAAACCCACTAAACAGAAGTTAGCGAAGTGTCCCCTTTTCTAATATCCGCATTTCGAATTCCAGTGTATATAATGAGATGAAGTAATAGAATCAACAAGAACAAGAAGTCCCAGGATCCCAAAAAATTGAAACAATGAAAACAAAAAGAACAAGAAAAAGGGAACACAAGATAACGTAAAGAGGAGACAAAGTCTTAAATAAAGTCGAGCTTACTGCCGCATAAGCATTATCACCGCCAGTTTCCTTTTCCAAATCCTTTTTGTTTTTTGGAATCTAGCAAGAGCGTGTAGGACACGTTGATAAGGAGATAATAATTCAACATATTGAAACGACATGAATTTTTCACAATACTGAAGAAAATCAATATTAGCTTTCCAAAGTATCGTTAAACCACTATTCAATCTCTGATCAAAGTTTTGGTAGTAGGATTTGAATCCAATTTATCCATTATTTTAGCATCTAAGAACCCCTATATATGTACACTCACTGCATCTTTCAGCACCTGCAACCTTAAAGTTCAACCTCCTAGTTAAACATGTCCCAGCCATCTTCAAGAAGCTCTTTAGTATAATCAGCGTCTTTGTTCATGGAGGATGCTGCTGCTTCTGCGATCTTGTAGTTGCTTGAGGCCTCAAGCTCTCTATTCCATTGCTCAAAAGGATTCTCAAGCAGTATGCTTCTCAAAGATGGTGTGCATGAACTAGTCTGGCTCGAGGAGATTGATTTGGTTAGTGGCACTCTGTTGTCGAATTTTTCTTTCAACAGCTTCACATCTTGACAGATGACAGAAATTTCTCCCCTGCTCAAAAACCAAGAGAGATTAGAAGATCCGTTTGAAAGATAAAGATCATTCGGGAAAAATCGCTGTAAAAGATTCATAAGTTTTCGAAACAGATGGACCAATGCTAGATCAAGAATGGGACTTACTGTAAGGAATCAACAATCTGACCACGACTCATAAGAAACTCTCGAAGCTGCAGGCCGAGAAGAAAAGCCAAACAAAAAGTGAGATTAAGCAGAACTGTGAGTTGAGAGGAATCTCATTTGCTAGTCTTACAACAGTAGTGAACTAGTGATGGTACCTTGGAGTTTTCCTCGGCCTCCTGCTGTAGAAGCTTTGATTCTTGAACTACTTTCTCCATGATGGCTTCTTGGTCAGTGAGTGCCTTAAGTGCAGAATCTTCTTTCTCTTTCTTTTCTTTCTCAGCAGCCATTTTTGTCTCCAATGCTGCAGCTAGTCTTATTTCAAGAGTTTCACGCATCTACAAAGATACACAATTGGATAAATCTCTCTACAGTATGAAACAGAAAAAGATGAGAAAACTTTTATAACCAACAGATGGATACATGCCTCATGAAGGACAGCAAGAGATTTGTTGCGTTCCTCTGATAAATTGAGCAACCGGTTTTGAAGCTCTTTAACTTCAGTGGCCAAAATTGACTTTTCTCCATATACTTCTCCTGCATGCTGCAAAAAATCATAATAAAATAGTTCTCGTTAAAAAATTAAATCACATTAAGCAACATAAATTAGCACATTATAGGTAATAACAACATTACCATATTATTTGCTTCCTTCGCATGTTCCAGCATCTTCTTGAGCTCTTCAACCTCTTCAAGAGTATCCAAACCTCCCCTAACAGCTTCCTCCTTTGCCTTCTCTGCATTCTTCTCTTGAAGTTCAACTTCTTTCATCAGGTTTGTAACCGACTCCATTACAATAAGCAAGGTTTTCTACATTGCACAAAGAAAAAAAAGTGATGTTGAAGTATCTGTCAGGAACTCTCATTTCGAAAAACATAGTAATGGGTTCTTTCTGATATATCAAAATGCAGGTAAATAACTAGATGCTAGAAACATTGGGTATAGCTTTTCCGGACCTCGGCAGCAGTGAACATAAATGCCATGTATGTAAAACAAAAGTAAAATATCTTCACAGCCGAAAAAATGATAAGATTTCATACCATACCTTGTTACTTTTGGCATCTTCAATAATCTCTTCAAGGTGACCAACGCTGCAGACATGGGTAGTTGTGCTAGAAGTATCACCATTTTCAGAGGCCAATGAACCCTTTGAAGTCTCGTCCAAAACATTTCTACTAACAGATCCAACCTCAAAACATGAACTCACTGCTGTGTATTTGTCATATTATATCCAGGAGCTACATCAACCAGCTTCTGTACGTCACTTTCTGGTTGATTTAATGTCATATAATAACCAAGATCTTGCCATTGATCACTTGTCGAATTAAAGTTTTCTTGGGCGTCAGCAGAGACCACTGAGGTAACATCATCCTCTGGCACGTGCATGTGCAAGCCAGGTTTTGCTTTGCTTGAATCATCAAAACAACTACTCATGATGTCATGCCTTTCCTCCTCTCTTTCACGAGTTCTTTTCAAAGATTGAACTTCTTTACTCAGGATGTCTTTGTGGCAACCATCACGACCAATATTTGGTGGCTCATTCACACTTGAGACCAGATCACTACCTTGAGCACTGGTCTCATGGTCACAAGCAACAGCTAGGGGGATAGCTACAGAAGAAGACGAGAAGATGGACTTTGAACCAGAAGCTTCAAGAATACCGCGACACCTAGAAACAACATCTTCCAAATCACGCTCTACTGCAGTTTAAATGAAATTAATTTATCACTAACTGCCATCTGGTAAATAGAAGAATGTGAAAGCCAGAGAAACATGGTTATTTCCAGATGGTTAAAGTCATACCTTCTTGCTCTGAAATACTTCCAGACGACTTTTTCGAAGATTGAGTAAAATTCAGATTTGAACTTAAGGTCAATGAAGGTAAAATCTCCGATAAAACTACAGCAGCAGCTTCATCAGCATCCTTCGGGTGTTCTATTGCAACAGCTCTCAAAATTCGTGCATCAATCTGCAGAAGAACATAATATATAATGTGATCTCAATAAGACTACAACAGGCACAAAATTAGTATAAAAACACGAAACAAAAGATGATCCAGCCAAAATCTAAAACGGTATAAACATCTGAAACTATATGATCTCAAACTACTATATCCAATTAAATGCTGTAAATGTTTCTTGCGCATTTTGAACACAAGCGAGTATGCTTTTACGATTTCACTGCTAAAGTTGTCTAATTAATAAGATCAAAGATAAGTTTTTTACCTGAGGAAATATATCCGTCAGAGATTGATAGACAGAACCGAAACCCATCCCTAACAGGTAATAAACTCTGCAGAAAACAAGGAAAGTGTTATATTTGATGCAAAGAAACGGAAATTAAAGAAATTCTCTGCAAATTTTTGTCATATAAAGAGTAAAACAGCGAATGAGAAAAACATCACAAGCCCCTTGTGTTAAAACCCGAAACTCCATGGACGTGTAGCTTCATGCGTACACTATAAACCCTTATTTTTTTCAGTGGTAAGAGAGAAGCAATTATCCAAAACCTACTTATACAGTATCTCCTTAAGATTTCCAAAATCGAAAAACGGAGATTAGAAACCTGATCAACCAAAAAAGTAACCTAGTTGTCAGAATTAACAACGGATCATGAAACGATCAAAAACTTACTAAAAGAAACGTTTGATCACATCAAAAATACACACAACCCCAGACGACGAATCAATTTCCTCGATATTTAAATACCAATAGACAAACAGAGATATTTCACGAACCAGATTCCCAAATTTGGGAGTAAGAAATTGGAAGCAAGAAGAACAAGTATTGTGTGATTTGTAAGCTATCCGAGGGTATTTTGGTAAATATATTGGCTATCTGACGTGGCATTCTCGGTGAAGATATAAAAGTCTATTTAGGAACCATTCGGAAATTGACAAATCATATTTTATTTTATTGACTATTGGCTAATGTTTTTTTTTTTTTTTCTTCCGACAATATAAATACAGCAAAAGGCAACTAAATTACAAAACAGACACTCGACCTATCTTGGCTAGGGCATTTGCTTTGTAATTTAGCAGTTTGGGAATAATCGATAAAGAGCAAGAAGAAAACCGAAAATTCTGCAAAACTCCTCCTACTAGGGTAAAAACGTTGGCCATTCCTCAGAATGCTAGATTATGGAAATGATTGTTTCATAGTCCGTCGAGATCTCTACTTCTTGGATGTGTAACACCACAAGAGCTCCTAAGGCCCATATAACTGCTTCAACCTCCGCATGAAGAGCCGACAAACATCTATGAATCCGAATTGATCTCGAACATATTCCGTCCGCCGAATTTGGAAAGCAAACCCAACCGACCCCCTGTATAGAGACCAGTTTCCTTCCAGGACGCATCCACGTAACATTTATAACCCGTGAAACTAAGATTGGCTATGGTAGGGAATATCAGGGGTGCCTTGGTCATATCAAGATTTGAAACCCTCAATTCTCGCGGAACTGAACTAACCTGTCGGGTGAGAATGCGCTTTCTAGATATGCCAAATAAATCAGTTTTTCATTTTAACGTTAATAAATTAGTTTCGTCCAGAAAATTCTTTAAGGTTCTAAACTTCCCCACAATATATTATTTCGTTTTTCTAATATTTTCTGGATAAAACTAATGAAAGTTAAGTGTGTGAATCTATTTGCTTAACAGATTTATCTATTTTGCAGAAGAAGTTCAAAAATTATAAAATAATAAATACAATTTCTGTAAATTTAGATAATTATTATATATCTCTATTAAATATTAGACCTTATCCGTAATCTATATTTACAAAACCATCACCACATTTTGAATATTAAAAAAATCCCATAAATATTTCTGCCACACATAAACCAAAGCACAGATAAATGAATCTCGTCCAATTACAGATGCATCAACCTTTGGTTCTGCTTCAACAAACTATAAAATGAGGAATTTGGTGTAGATGATGAGGTTCCCAAAACGTTGCTATAAGTCATTATGGTGCATATGAGAGAATTCAAAATCGACCTTAATTCTATGATTCAATGGTTGATCTGATCTTCTTTGCTTTTTCAGCCTTCTTCCCAATCTACATCGTCTTCTTCTTCTTCTTCACCACCTGAAGCTTCAGCTTCCACATTCAAGTCCACCTTATAGTTTCCATTAGCTGCAAAGGGCATACATGCCAAGTTAAGCATATCATAATCCTTATGATAGACCTGTTAATCTTAACTTCACATGGTTCCTTTATATAGCTACGTAATGTTTTGTTTCATATGATCAAAACTAATAACTGAAATGGAAGCGAAGTAAGTAAACTGAAACTGACTCTCTCTCTTTTCCTCC
>JAKUCM010002682.1:0-28974 GCA_023374145.1 Lepidium sativum | reverse complement strand
AATCATATTTAGTCTCTGAAAAATTGGTTTGGATTTTGGATAAGACTTTTTCTCGGTTAACAAAAAATTAGCAAATGATTTTTTTAATATCGAAAGTCCAAAAAACTTCAGGTTGGATGTCACAATTTGGAAAAAATATACATTGAGAAAATGTATGTCTAAATATGATGATGTGTTGACTCTCAATATTATGATTTAGGGTAGATATGATATACCTATTGGAATTGGGGGTCATTTTTTTTTGTCGATGGCATATTACATTGAACAACAACTAGCTGGTCCAATAGTCAAATTCTTACATAATGTAGTCAGGATGATTCGATCCCGAGTTATGCAAATGCGTTACCTTAAGTAGATTTATCACCTGCCACTAGACTAGATACCATTTGCAATCGGTGGTTATTTAAAATCAGAACTTCCCCGTTAAAATAATATATATATATATATATATATTGTGTATAAGCTAGAAGCAGAGAGTGAGTGATGTTTATATTCAATCTGTAAAGAATAGAAATAAATGTTGGTTGGGTGGTTCTTGTCCCTTTAAAAACCTTAGTCTATATCATTACTTGTTGTCTTTTTGTTTTAAAAGCTATTGGTCGAACATATAACTATTTGTTTCTTACATGCATGTCTTATATATCCATCTATGACCAATGAAATTACCAAACACCGCTACTAAAATATATATAACGGAAAACAGTCCGTACATATGTGTATAATTACTCTAGTAAAAATTAATCAAAACTAAAATATATGTTAGAAAAAATCTAAATTTAATTTTTAAACTATATGAAATTACCAAATATATACTAATTAAACTATATATATGTGGAACTTGTGGTCAAATATAATTAATTTAAAACAAAGTCCATACATATAGACACATGTTTGTGTATAATTACACAAAATCATTATTGATATTTGAACTATATAAAAATATATTTTAAATCATTATTAATAAAAGGTCTATTGCTAGACTGAAATTAATTTTAAAAAGTTTGTATAATGATAGTCAAGCGGCAAGCAAAAAAAAACTTGAGTAATATATTGCACACAACTATATGTAATATTTCAAGTATTTTCATTCACCTGGTCTTATGGCCTCTAGAATCTAGATTTAGTCTTGAGACAAAGCTAATAACTCTATCCAAACTCAAACTAACCCTGGATATAAGAAAACATAAATATTGAAATTAGATTGCTAAAATTGAAGTCTTGGAAAGAAGGAAAAAGAGAAATGTGGACGTGAAGGATATTAAGATATGTCCAACTAGGTCTCGGTATTAATATTCGCTCTAAAATCAATAAAATGAGTAAATTTGAGCATATGTAAAATGCTTATTGCTTCTTTTTAAAATTGAAAAAAAATAAAGCAATCCTATATAAAACTAATTTGCAAGTGGCATTTGGTCTAGTGGCAGATGATAAGTCCTCAAAAGGTATGTGCACTTGCACATTCTGGGATCGAATTTTCTCGCTTGCATTTGAAAAAATTTAGTTAATGGATTGGCCATTTGTGACCCAATATTAACAAAAAAAAAATATTAAACTAATTTAAATTGGTGATGGGTGATGGTATTTCCAAAGTGGGAGAGGAGGGACTGAACTTTCAAACCTAATCAAAAATTGAAATTGCTAAATAATTTTGGGGCTACGTGTGAAATGAAAACTACTTGTAATTTTATGGATATTGGTGGATACTATTGAGTAACGTAAAAAAGTTAAATGATTTGGAGTGACTAAATATTTTCTTCGTTTCCTCTCGGAACGTATATATAAGTCAAACCTCTCTCATTGACTTATTTTTTGCCATGTAACAGAACATATTAAAATACGAAAAAATTATTGAAATAGAACAAAAGTTTTAATTAGAAAACATTTACGTGGTCACTTCCAATTGAATATTTAACACTTATAACAATAATGTCTAGCAAAATCGATCTCTACTTTCTAAAATCTATACGCCAAAGACATTTATAAAGGTTTTTGTAATAAGCTTTGTATGATAAATTTATGATGATATTCGTTAATAAATAATGGATATATATATAAAGATAAACATATAACGTACGCATGTGAACATCTTTAGGTATAGAGAGAGAAGAGTTGTGACTTGTGAATGGGAATCGAGGTGAAGTGAGCATGTGTCCAAAGGAAAGAATCCACCACAGAGAACTGCATAATCCGATGCTCTTCCAAATTTTTTTTTTCTATTTTTATTTCTCTTATCATAGCCCTATATTTATTTTATATTATTTTGTCAACTTATAACTTTATATTTTAAAGAAAATAAATCAAATAAAAAAAATGATATACCAAGACACACAATAATACAATTTCTTGTTGTTTTTCTTCTCCTTTTCATGATTTAAAAAATTGGTTTTTATTACTCGAAAAGCTCGGAAAAAGTTATATATATATATATATACTAAATTAATTACAGTTTATTTACTCGAGGTAAAAGAGACATTGTTGTTCGTTCTTGTTGTTTTTTGTGTTTACTTTTTCTGCTTTTTAAGTTCTTCCATATGTCTTCTTCACATTCTCGTCTTTCTTGTTTCAGGGCCGTTGTAATTTTATTTACAAACTATTTAAATATTTGTATATTTTCACGAATAAAATTCCATTTATTATAATCATGACGGACATAACAATAGAAATTTTGTTCTACGTATAATTTGAGTAAATCTTGGAATACTATCAAGTGTTCGTGGTAAGATTATACATTGTTATATTTAGTAAATTTGACTATTATTTTCATAAAACATGTTTATCTCTTTTTACTACCACTGAAATAAACATATTGCACACAAAAAGTATTTTAAAATTTTACTTTCACGTAGTTACTCACTAACATATTTTCTATTTTAGTCTAAGTACAACCATAAATTTGTTTAATATTCTTTTTTCATGTGGTAATATCATAATTGTAAAGATGCAAATGATCATATTAATACATTTTGGTCAAGTGGTTAAATCTAAATGATCAAAATAAAATATTGATAATTTAGTTTTATCAAGGAAATACTCCAACTATATATTCAGATAATGCCATAAATATAAATCTTTTTACACATATTGGTATAAGTTATTTGAAATACTTATTCTTGTATACAAATGTGATATTTACCCTTGTGATTTTATATACTTACTCGTTTAATTTAAAATAAACATATTTATGTATGTATTAATAGTTAATACTGGAAATGTTTCAAATTTATCTGAATTTTATAATTCTTGAATATAAATGAATTCAACCAGATTGTTTAGGGAAAATACTATAGCGAACTATTGATTTTGCTGAGTTCGGTAAAAGAAATTTAAATTGTTTTTCTCTTATCAATTTTTTTAAAATTGTTTTGCCTTTTTTGTCTCATAAAAATATTTATTATACAAAAAATTATAAACGCATATGTTTGTATCATTTTCAACGAAAAATAGCCGTAGAGTACCATCCAAATGAAAAGCCAAAGAAAGACTGTCATCCATGTATTAAAAATGAAGAAGAAAAAAACTAATTTATTGAAAAGCTTTAAATAGAAAATGTGTAAGAGAAAAACAACATTAAAAATCTATCAAACATTTAGTCATTAAGCAACTATTTAGTTGTCTTTTTGGCATTGGAATTTCGCCAAAGAAAGCAAACCCAAAATTCGTTATAACATTCATGCTGTCCTTAGCCTCCACATATGTTAGAAGACCTAATATGTACTATACCAACACAATGAATTCAATAATTAGTATAACAACAACAAAGTACAAAATGTTGACAAGGAGATGAAATGATTTTTTTTTGTTATGTTATGTGTTTATCTAAACTTATTTTTTTGTGATTAACAAATCCCATTCCGTTGTAATTTAAACTCTTTTCTTGAAATTCCAAACGCTATCACATTTGTAGTTGAACTCTGAGGAAAGTATAGTAATAACGTATACATATTCTAAACTATAATTTTCTCTTTTTTCCCTAAAAATTATTCATTAACTCACATAATCGAGTTGTCAAACTATTTCCCTCTATGCAGATATGATAGCCAAAATACTCAATCTCTTGTGACATAGTCGATGAAGGTAAGATTTTAACAATTTCAACTTTAAAAAATTTCTTTCAGTAGAAGCAATAGAAACACAGATTGTGAACAATATTCGATAAGTGATTCAAGTATTTGGATAACAACTTTCAATTATCTTCAAAAATTCCAATAGGTCTTATAGTCTCTTGGCAAAAGCCTAACTTTTAGTACGTTAAGATAATGCTTGAAATTTAGATAATTAAATATAAGATTAAGTTTTTGTTTTTTTGGTAAGTAACCGACGAAGTCTGCTACAATCCTTATTAAAGGATTTAAGAAAAAAATAAAATTTGTAAATACTTTAGAAAAAGAAATATTGAGATTATTGAGATCAAAAGAAAAGGAATATTGAGAATATGTAAAATTCATTCGTGGCTTTTAATTTAGTTTTGATTTCTAGATTTGGGCTCCACTACAATGTGTCCATTTACTTTTAGACAAAAATAACATGAAGCATTATTAGTTCATTTTTTAAAATATGGCTTAGTAAAATTAATTTCTTTTTACTTGGGGCAAAATTTTTTTTATAGAAGTTTAATTATTATTATTTGCTACTAAAATGTCTATAGATAACCAATGATGATTGAACTAATATTGGAATGATTAAAACGATTAGAACTTTGTTATCTAAATGCATTCAAAACAAATCATTCAATCTTTACTACCAATTGGTTCATTTGGTTTGTCTACTATTCACTATATTATTGGAAATTGTTTCTTAATTATGGAAATGTTGAACTGAAACAGGATATAACAAACAGATAATTATGAAATATCTTCAAATCATACATGAGATGGTTAATGTTCTTTCATATAGTTTCTTTCATATATTCACTTACTCTTTCGACGAATATATAGCGTTTGTACTTTGTCAAAAGTATAACATGTGCGGCATCAAATTGGTCAACCTTATATAATTATCGTATTGACTTAAAACAATAAACATACGAATTTATTGGTTAAAAAATTAACACTAACGTCTCTCTCCTCGTTTTGCAAGATTGATTCATTTGAGATAGAATTTAGGATGAAGACAAAACCCTAAAATTACTATACAAAGATTTTGGTTTTGTTTAAAACTTTGTCGAGAGATCGACTCTGTTGGAAGGTCAACCATGCTACGAGAGATGACGGAGATTGCGAGCATTAATCAACCGTAATTAATAAAATTCGATCACAGTAGGTTAAATACAAAAGGTTTTTCAGAACTGCCTCAATGTTGCTAGTTTAATTTTTAGGAGCAAATTTTTCTTTTGGATCCTTTACTAAAACTATTTAAAATCTTCCCTTTTTTATGAATTTTGTTTTCACTACTTAGATTAACAAAATCCGATCAATTATCCAATTCACTCATAAATCTCAAATAAATCATATGAGGTTATATGATTTATAGAATCGAACTCTAATAAAAAATATCGTATAGATTTATTTAACTATTTGACCAAAAACAATTTTTCATTTTTATATAGTTTAAATAATTAATTATAATTTTCTGTTCTAAAAACATATTATTTTGAACAACTTAGATACCAACTTATAAAGAGGAAGTGTATTTAATCAAGTTGTTAAATATCATCTATAATGTTTTTTTTATTGGAGTTGGATTCTCTAAAATTTTGTTACCTCACATGAGATATTATTAAAAAATTTAGTTATTAGATGTTGAATTAGATCTTGTTAGTTTGACAAAAGAAAAGAGAGTCATTTTATACAAATATTACTCTTATTGTATGAAAATTATTACATATAATTTCTTAAATTTTCACTCTCACTTTTGCCATCAACATTA
The DNA here is from genome assembly GCA_023374145.1 of Lepidium sativum. NCBI lineage: Eukaryota > Viridiplantae > Streptophyta > Magnoliopsida > Brassicales > Brassicaceae > Lepidium > Lepidium sativum. The sequence continues at coordinate 23,109 of JAKUCM010002682.1, read as the reverse complement.
TAATGCTTGTATATACATACATATACCTAAGATTCAATATATGAAAATTTTTGGAATTAAATAAAGATAAATTAGGTCAATATAAAAAATTGTTATCCTCTTTATAAAGAAAATACTATATAAAAAAGGATTGGTATCCAATGTCAAACTAGATCAAAATCAACTAGCTAGACTTTCTAATATAAATAAATACAGACTTTTATCAATTTTATAAGAATTTTTACAGAGATGGAGACGTATGCGCAGAGCGCAAGGCAAAAATTTGGTCAGACCAAAATAAAACTCACAAAACCAAAACAAGAAGAATGATACATAGACCCTCCAATTTTTATAAGATTACATATATGTACAGCATGTAATTAAATACATAATGAAATTAATATGAAAAAAAAAATTGGTAATGATTAAAGGAGTAAGTTGCAAATGACTTTTAGGTAGTGGAAGACGATAAGTACACTTAAGGCAGTTCATTTGTACAACTAGAGATTGAGTTCCCTCGCCTACTGTGTCGGGCAATTGTAATCTAATATAATTAGTCTTTGACAAAAAAAAAAAAGTAAGTTAAGAAGGTTTAAGTAGATATAATGAGATAAAAGCTCTAGTACAATTATAAAGAAAACAAAGAAGAAAAAGGTCGAACACAAAAATCCCCTCCAATATACAAACAAAGACTGCCATATTTGTCCAAATTCCATTTCACTTTCAGGCTTAGTGGTTCATTATTTTATGTTTTTTGACCAAAACGAGTATATATTAACCAAGAGTGGGAGGAGCTCAAAGTTGCACTAGACTAAAAGAGTTGGTTCGATCTAACGGCTCACGCTATCAACTCTTCTAAAATGAATAGGAAAGTGTATATTTTTCTTTTTCCTTTTTTTGCTCAAAGAATAACGATGCAAGAATAGCCGTACAAGACATAAATATAAAATAAAAATTATAAGGTGGAGAAAATCTCAAACTAAAAACGTTGGATAGATTGTAGAAGTGCAGTCTCGGAGCGTGAGACAATCCAAAGATCTTCCTTATTCTATTGCCGTATATAATTTTCTTTTATATGGTTATTACAAGTCAAGCTTCAATGGACCAAACTAAATTTGTTTGATGCAGAGCCGTATTTAGAGGGTAATGTTTTGGGCATTTGTCTTACGCTATAACACAACAATCAATTTAAAAGGTCACACTTAAATATAATATGTTTATGTTTTTCTTTTTAGATCTAAAATTTAATTTAATTAAAACAATTAACGGTGCATAAAAGTTTTTAAAAATTATTTAAACATTTAGTATTTCAATTAACTATAGTTTTGATATTTCCTTATCAATTGATTAAGATTTATATATATATTTTTTATAAGATGTGTAGGAATTTTTTCCTAAATTTCTCTATATATATAGATTTTAAATGTTGTTCAATATTCATTTACTTATTGCAGAATAAAAAGATATTATTTTCTGAAAACTCCAAACATATTAAAAAAAAATTTCATGTTTTTTTCTATTCGTGTTATTTTCTCAAATATTTTAAATTTTTAAAAATATTTTAAATGTGTTTGGATAAGTTGATTATACGAATTTAATGAATGAATTTACAGAAGAAAAAAAACTCTAAACTAGATTTTTTTATTAAAATAAATGGGTATTTTGATTTTTAACAAAATAAAACAATTTTATTATAAGCTACAATTCTTTTTGCCCTAAACTTTTAATGAGCTGAGCACGGCACTAGTTTGACTCGAAGTCGAACCATATTAAATCCATATTTGTAAAACCTGATTGCAACAAGTTAACCATCACAAACGTTGTTAATTAATACTTTGAGCGTTTGTCTTTAGTTTCGAGCTTTGAAAAACAAAGGATAAGGAATGATACGATCTCATAGGAAATCAAGTTTTGTGATTATAAAGGAAAAATCACAAAGACCCAAAAACCAAGTCAAAGCCCATTTGACATAAGAATTGGAGGAAATGGGTTGGGTCCAGCTTACGAAACAGAGCATTGCATAGGAAACAGATTGGGCCCATCTTACCAAGATTTTACTATGTTGTGAAACCAAACAAACAAGATTTCAATAATTTAACCAAAACACCAAACTTGATTAAACATTTAGAATAGACATCATAAATTCCCACATAAGTCCTTAATTCAAAGACACAAATTCACTTAGAACCACCACAACATAACTTCACAAAACAACACATACAAACAGTTCACATACTAACTCATTAGTTAACACCAAGACTAGAGAAACTCCAAAACACCAAATCATCAAGCCGCTCATTAGTCGGACTGTTCCCACCATGAACCATCAAACCTTTCTCACCATCCTTAACCCCAACCGCAAACGAACACCACCCTCTTGGACTCGGCTTCTCTTCTTCATTCCCATCCACAATCTTCTCCCAAACTAAACTCTCTGTATCAAGCTTATAAACATCTGCAGACATCTTCCCAGCTCCCATATGCATAAGCTCATGAGGCTCTTCTTCTCCACCATAAATCACAACATATTTCCCAACAGAAACTGCAGGAAACACACTTCTAGCTGAAGGTACTTCTCCACTAGTTTCCACAGCTTTCCATTGACCAGTAACCAAATCAAAGCAATGAATATCATTTAATTCATTACCATCAAACCCAAACAAAACCCAAATCTTCTCTCCCACAACAGCAAGTCCTGGTGCTCCTCTTCCTTTACAAGCTTCACCAGCATCTGGATACTCAACCCATTTCTGATCAACCACATCGTAAGCGTGAAGTGTATTCACACGTCCTTTGGCTGTAACTCCACCAAAGACATAAACTTTACGATCATCACAAGCCATTGAATGATAGCTACGACCAGGAAGTCCTTCATCAACAGGAGACAACAATTTCCACTCATTACTCTCAGTTTCATAAGAGTATAAACCATTGTATTTCCGAGACGCGTCACGACCACCGTAAACGTAAATTGTTGAACCGATTGTGACCATTGAAACACCAAAACAAGGGAATGGTCCTTCTCCGGTTGCAGGAGCTATGGACCATTGTTGAGTCTCGAGATCGAAAACGTAGAGATCATTATCAATATGAATCGTTGGCTTAAGCTCACCACCAAAACAGTAAACTTTGTTCCCCACCACGGTAATAGCATGTGAGCTTCTCGCACCAGGTCCAACTCCATTTTGCTCAACCTAAATCAACAAAACATTCATCAGAATCAAATCTAATTCGATAAAATCAATGATGAGATTAAAGAAGAATTCTTTTACCTTCACGAATTTGTTCTCCATCGGACACATTTTTCGTTAAGATTTGAATGTGAAAAATATTGTTTGTGACTTTGTTATTGTGAAGCTTATTGTACTTATAGACAAATGAAATGAAGTACAAAAGGGACCACACAAAGAAAATACAAAATTCACTTTAGGAAACTTTCAATTCTTTGCCAGTTAATGAGATACGTTACCATTTCTAACAATATTTATTTGACAATTTAATTAGATTACGCAAGCTTAGTGTGCTTACATGTGTCCTTTTTTTGTTTTATTTAAAAGAAAATTCTTTTTATATTTATTACATTTTTACATTTTTCTTCTTTACAGTAGTCTAGCTCTCTAGGATAATGTCTAGATAAAGGAAAAAATTAGACAATTTTTTTACAAAATAATTAACCAAAGATAGTTTTCTAAAATGTTTTTTTTGGAAAAAGATAAAAATGTTTCTCAAATATTCTAACAATTTATAATTTTTAAGGAATTAATCTTTAGTTGTTTGTTTAAGATTTGTGATAAAGAGATATTAGAAGTGTCATGCAATTTGAGTAATTAAGATGAGATTATATAAAATTTTCTTCGATAAAAATAAAATAAAATAAAAGATGATTTGAATTCCACGGTGTGGCTCACGTGTAACGTGGTGGTGGTTATCTTAATACTCCACTTTAACGAGAGGGGCACATGCGACATATTACACAAACAAATATAACAAAAAGTGAAAGGTAACAAATATAATTTTTTTTGTCAACGACAGATTATATTGGGTCACAACTGGCCGGCCCAATAGCCAAATTACTACATAATGTAAGCATGTGGACTCGATCCCGGGTATGTAAATACGCTTACCTTAAGTGGACTTACCGCCTGCCACTAGGCTAGATGTCATTTGCAACAAATAGAACATTATGAAAATGACGAAAAGAAAAACATAATGAAAAATATCAAAAAATATAAAAATTAAATTACTAAAGAGGAAAAGAGACAAATGAATGTAGACACTAGGAATGTGAAGTGGAATCTGGTTAGTAATGTAGGCACAATTAATATTGAGCATATTTAGGCCAAATTTTGAGGGTTTTTTGTGTGTTTAACTTTTTTTTTTTATTAATAACATATAATATATTTAGTCACAACTGATTGATTCATTAGTCAAATTTCTATAGAATGCGGAAGATTCGATCCCTAATTATATAAATGAGCTATTTTAATGTGTGTAACACATTAAAATAGCAAGTGGCATTTGGTCTAGTGGCATGTGATAAGTCCACAAGAGGTATGCGCACTTACACATCCTGAAATTGAGTCACTCCAGTTATTTGTGGCCCAAGAAAAAAAAAAAACCTTTCATTTACCCCTCGAATCATTAAAGTCTTTGACCAAAAACAAAAACTCTTTAAGTCTCAAACCTCAAAGCTTTTAAGTCTTACTATATATCAATTTCATTTGTTTTTTCTTTCGACTGAATTGTAGTTATAAACTTGTACAAGTTCAACAAGTCTAATGACAACAAAACTTCAGACATAAATATAAATATAATACCAAAAAAATAAAATTTGAAGAAATATGTCTAACGATAAAAAAAAATGGACACATATTGTTCTACCAACCAGTTCAATTTCGATAAATTATTTATGGCCGAAAATTCAATCCTAACAACGAACTTTTTGTTCATGGTTATGAGTAAAACATATAAGAAACATAATTATCAATCAATTAATTTCCATCGATTGCTATAAGTTTTGGGAAATAGGATTCAAAAATCGACTGAATTGAATTTATCAAACATAATACTACATGTTTTACCAAATCAAACTTAATCAAACTCAAACGGAAGCAAAATAGAATTTAAAAGTATTATGAACGTCATTAAGTTTTTTTATTATTAAATTTTAAGCAAGCCGAATGATTAAGCGATGATCACTAAAAGTCAATATGTTTAATTAGATAAACAATACATTTAAATATAATAAAATTTGTAATATAAGTTAGTTAAGTATACTTCTGTTATAAGTTTTAGTTTAAACCAAATTAAATCCAAATCCGAATTTGAACATAAGATACTATTTAAAATCTGATTGGATTTGCAAGGAAGTGATGGTGTAATTGGTTTATTTCTGATATATTTTAGTATTAGGTGGTGAATTCGAATTCTATCTAGTTTTAATTGGAAATTTTGGCTATAGATCAGACTTTGTCGATCTAATTATTGTCGACAAAAAAAGTTTGAATTGACTTTTTCATAATAACTAATAAAACCTCAAATCAAATAATGCAATTTGAATTTCAACCGACAGTTTAGAAGTTTCCAAAATGGTATAATCTCCCGAAAATTTTCCAACTTTCAAAAAATATATAGAAGATTTCAATTGCCACAAGAGTTTTTTTCGTACTTTCTTCATATCTTGTATTCTAAATTATAAAACTGATTTTCTCGTCTAAAATAAGTATAAGAAAACTCCTAATATATTTGAATGGGAAATTTTAAGGTGACAAAAAAATGAATAATGCAAATTCAATAAATTTGATATGTTACATAGTGGACCAGCCACAAACTTGGAAACAAATTATTACACTTTCAAAATTCTCATAAAATCAAACATCAATGACGCAAGATCATAGTGATGACTTGCTTGATGGAATCGCCGATTTCCTTAGAGATATGCCAGTTGGTGATGTTAAGAAAACGGTACAACAAGATTGGATCAAACATCGTTTCGGTGTGAATGATGAAGAAAAACAAGTCGACCTTTTTACGGCCAAACAAAAATGAATACTTTTACATCTTAATTTCATTAAAACCTATCTAGAAGCCAAGTCAATAAAAAGGAAAAAAAAAAACTCAGCTAAGTTAACTAAAGTACAAGTAATGTATATAATTTTAGTTTTTGTTCATGTAGATTTAAGCATGGTATTTCGAAAATTGACACCAATAGTTGGGATTGAAAATAGTAATTTTACTAGATATTTTGGGAAATTTGATATATCTCTAAAATGAGGTTTAGTTGTGAAGAATAATTCCAATGACTGGCGGAAATAATTTTTTAGATTTAAAAACATGTAAAAAAGATATTTATAAGAAATAGATAATCAACCCATTATATACTTAAAGTAAATAAAATAATATATTTCTATGTGTTACACTTTAACAAAACAAAAAAAAGTGTTACACTAAATTGCGAAATATTTTGTAATGGTGGTTTAGGTATCGGAAACTTCACGACCAGCTTTATGTACGAATCTCCACTTCGGTGAGGATCACATGCACGTTTTGTCTAAAACAAAGAAGAGAACAAAAGCTGAAAGTTAAAAGTGAGGAAAGAAAGAGAGATATGCGATGAGCGTGAACGTGAACGTGGACAATATTTGGATGGAATCTGGTCAATAATTCGGGCCACATTAATGTATGTTACATACTTTTGTGCCAAACTTTGGTACTATCTTAGTCTGGTTAATATAACCACATTATTTTGAGCACCTAGCTGTCCAACTACTAGATTAACTATTGTTTACGAGCTGTGACTATTAAAAAATTTGTATTACTTTTTATCAGTGTTGATAGTAATCTGGACTGATCCAACATATCTTAAGGATGTATTACAAGTGTAGAGCCGGTTAACCCAGAATCTGTGCTACAAGTTTTTAACGAAAAATCAAACCCGAACTTCTACGTATCATGTTAAAACTTATATATTGTTTGAAATTTCCGTGTTATCGATATATGGAGAATTATGTCAAGGGTTGAATTCAACTAAGGAGGTTTGATATGTACCTTTTTGCAAGTAAAACAAAAAATTGCAAGGTAACGCAAGGACAAGATGGTACTGTTGGTCGGTCTTGTTGCCAAGCTATTTTGGGTCTTAGTATTGGTTGTATCTCTCAGATGTTTATCTTCGCTCCTCTTTTTCCTGTATCTTAAACTCAGAAATTATTGTTTCCGATCCTGAAACTGATTTATGTGTCTTAAGGAGTTTCTTATATTTTAGGCTGTGATTATAATCGCAATAATGATGTTATAAGCTATAGCTTAGTTGTTGCTAAAAAAAGAAGAAGCTATAGCTTAGTGACTTGTAGTCGTTGTAATGGATACAAATCCGTTAGTATGAGTGTGTTAGTTGTAAACAACAATAAGTAGTGTAATGTTTTTACTTAAATAAATTGGAGTTGAAATAAGTCTAGAGGAGAAATGAAAATAAAGAGCCTTATCATTTATTATAAGTTGGGACTTAAATCTAGGTATAAGAACAAGTTTTTGTGCATGGGCTCAGTGCAAATGCATTTAATACACTTTGTATAGAACCGGGTTTGAATGAATGATTTTGATTACTTCGACATCATTAGACTCGATTTTCTTCACAGCCTTTGATATTCCATCTCTATATTTTCCTATTTCATGTTTGTGTGATTGTTATCTCTCAATCTCTAGTTGTAGATTGTTGGAGTTCCCCAATTACATAATGCATTGGATTTCTACAATAAACGCATCTTTTTACCTAATATTGTATCTAAAAATTTGTGGGATCATCCATTAAATTTATATAGTTTCATGTAACGGGCCTCTCAATGTATTTGGATATCTTTACCACTTGGACATGAAGCTTTGCGACAGAACACTGCAAAGAGTTAGTTGAGGAAGCAAGCAGGAGAGAGGCAACCATATACCCACAAGGTAGAGTGGGCATGATCCGGCAAAAACATCCCAAATCATAGCTGAGAAGGGACAAGAGAAGAACAAGTGTTGATGTGATTCTAGAGAAACCTCATCGAATCAATCGATCATTAGTAAGTAGACGTTCAAGAGGTGCCTACCAAAGAGTGAAAGAGAACCGTGGGAAGCCTTCACGAAACTAAACACCGCTTGTCCAAAGGAACTTTAATGCAGTTTCAGATATCCCTGCTTGAGAAAGTGTTCCTAAAGCTGAGTTTGCAACATTAGATCTAAGTTCTTACGATTTTTATGTTACTTTTTCTTAAAGTACTTTTTTTGGGTAAGAAATGTAAGATTGTATATTCGTACCATTTTCGAGTTTTTGACAGAATACAAAAGACAAAAAAACGAAAATAGTAAAAAGAAAAGAAAACTATAGCAATTACGAAAAATACGCAACAACAAACTGAGATAAGAAGAAAAACGATACCAAAAGAACAAAGCGCACAAACTCTAGGCTCAACAAAACTATCTTTATGGATATTAATGCCACAAACAACTTAGTCCGAGAGATTTAAACTAACACAACTGAGCCCAACAAATTTGTTGGACAAAATCTCATTCCGCTCCTATTATTGTAGGTAGGGGGTTCGATCTCTGGTACCTTAAAGATTTATAAAGTGAGTACACAACTGAGCCATTTGTCCTCGCACTCATATATATATTTTTTTTGTCAACGACAGATTAATTGGACCACAACTGGCCGGCCCAGTAGCCAAATTCTTACATAATGTAGGCAGGGAACTCGATCCTGATTGTACAAATAAGATGTTTTAAGTGGATTTACCGCCGGCCACTAGACTAGGAGCCCTTTGCACTCATATTTTGTTTTAATGCGATTATTACTTAATTAAAATCTGAAAAAAACTAAATCGCATCCGAACCAAAATCCGGATCAAAAAGATCCTAGTACCCAAACGCCTCATGGCCTGGGTCAGGCACACGTGTCATTTTGATGAAAATGGGGCCCAGTTCTGATGATAATCCGCCGCACAAAACTCTCTTCCACACATTTCATTGCCGGCGAAGCGAAGAAAGGACTCCGACACAAAATGGACGCACTGCTTTCTCTTCAGCCCTTCCCTTCCTCCACCATTCAACGGCGGCTCTCTCCGTTTAATTTCCACAACAGACTAAGCAAATCCTCTTCATGTACTCCTCTTCGTGCTCAAAAGGTTTCCTTTTCTTCCAATTCCATCTTCTTAGCGTCTGATTAATTGATTCAAAACTTTGATAGTTCGAGTTGGCATAAATATCTTACAGGTTCAGGAGTTACCAAATTCAGATTATAAAAAAAAAGTTAGCTTTTTTATGATGATTGAAGAAAACTCTGTAAATGTTTAGAACTAAGTTAGCGTTTGTTTTGGTTAGTCTGGAATCACTGAAGGTTCTGATAGTGTTTCTTCAGCATTGGAGAGTAAAATAAGTGATCTTAAGATCAATGATTCAGAAGTGGGAATGTATCAGAATGAAGTTGTTGAAAGTCAAGGTATAAGAATAAGGAGAAGACCACCCACTGGACCTCCATTGCATTACGTTGGACCTTTTGAATTCCGTCTCCAGAACGAAGGAAACACACCTCGTAACATATTGGAAGAGATTGTTTGGCACAAGGATAAAGAACTTGGTCAGGTATACAAAGAAGTGTGCTAATGTTCTTTCTTTCTTTTATTACCTGAGTTGCTTTGGTCCTGAAGGTAGCTATATTGGCAGATTAAAGAGAGAAAGCCACTTTACACACTGAAGAAGGCTCTTGAAAATGTTTCTCCTGCTAGAGACTTCATTGGTGCTCTTAAATCTGCTCATCAAAGAACCGGATTGCCTGGTTTAATAGCTGAGGTAAAGAAGGCATCTCCAAGCAAAGGAGTCCTGAGAGAAGATTTTAACCCAGTAAGAACATTTTCCACTTTTTGCCGTCCTGTTCACGTGAGAATATGTTTCGGAATTGAAATATTTATGTCTGAGGAATTGATGAAATCTTAGGTCGAAATCGCACAAGCTTATGAGAAGGGTGGAGCAGCATGTCTTAGTGTTTTGACTGATGAGAAATACTTCAAGGTAATGCATTTGAAGGAGATAGTTCTTTAAAACCAATTAGATCTTTATAACTTTCCATTCTCCTTCCTTCAAGTATGAAGTAGCTTATTTGTAATGAAGCCATTTTTCGTTGTCGTAGGGAAGCTATGAGAACTTACAAGCTATAAGGGACACTGGTGTAAAGGTTCTTGGTTTCTTCTTTTTGCGGTTTCTCTGTATAATCTTCTTCAGATACTTTGTCATCTAATAATGAAAATGCAAAATTCTGATGTTTTGTCATAAAATATGCAGTGTCCGTTGCTATTGAAAGAATTCATTATTGAGGCATGGCAGATATACTATGGTAGAAGCAAAGGCGCAGATGCAGTTCTGTTAATCGCTTCTATCTTACCTGACCTTGACATTAAATACATGATTAAGATTTGCAAAATACTTGGAATGGCTACACTTGTGGAGGTTTGTATAAGTTTTCCTAAGGGAATCCTATTTATGTATGCCTCAACAAATGTATCCACCTCTTCCTAATATTTCTCTGTTTCGCTTGGTAACCTCTCACCTCTAGGTTCATGACGAAAGAGAGATGGATCGCGTCCTTGCAATTGACGGAGTTGAGCTCATTGGTATCAATAACCGTAACCTTGGTAAGAGCTCTAACAAGACATCCTATAAAGCTAGAGGTACAATCATTCTTGATCCGTTTATCACCCTTTTTCTCAGAAACATTTGAGGTAGATCTTGGTATCACAAAGAAACTACTTGGAGGTGAGCGTGGCGAACTTATCCGTCAAAAAGACATCCTCGTAAGCTGTTTTCATACCCTCTCGTCTCTTACCCTTTATGTCCGTACACACTCCATAAGAAGTTTTTATATCCTTATCCTTTCTTTACATGGTAGGTGGTTGGAGAATCTGGCCTATTTACACCCGAAGACATTGCCTTTGTACAAGAAGCTGGCGTCAAAGCAGTAAACTTTCACACTTTTTAATTCAAAATACATTGCTCAGGCTGCTAATGGTTCTTCACCTTATCCAACTTCCCTGTTCATTTCATTTTTCTATTGGTTAGGTTCTGGTCGGCGAATCTCTTATTAAACAAAGCAATCCTGGGAAAGCAATCAGTCAACTTTTTGGAAGAGATATCTCAGAGTGAGTTTTGGTTGAATTTTTGTATAGAGAAAATCTTCATTGTTTTCCCCATTGAAGTCTCCCTCTTCTTTCTTGAAATGCCGCTCAAGTGTGCAGAGAGTAAGTTCTTTTACAGAATGTCTTTCTTACTTCTTATCATAGATATACATAATGTACTTTTGTACATATCAAATATCATATTATTTCTATATTTCGATTCTGGCCAGGTAGAAGTATCGTTACTAAATCATCAAGACGATAAATCGGTTCATAACTTAGAACTGTCACAAGTAAAAAATAGTAGCCGGGTTCTTCAATTAAATAGACTAAACAACATCAAAGATCACTCCTTTATCCAGAGACCAACTAACATTGAACTTGAAGTGCAATATCACTGACTTTAGGTACTTGGAAGAAAGATTAGACACGTCTGTTTACCAACCTGAAAAACCCGAAAAATGGGAAGAAATCAAGAGTTTTACACAGTTCCTTGTCCTGCATTCTACGTTTTCTATCTCGACACAGCGTCGAAGGAGAGCTAACCTGGATTTATAATGCATCAAATGAGTTCAAGAACAAGAGCAGAGGCACCTCCTCCTCCATTGCACACTCCTCCCACACCATACTTGCCGTTTCTAGTTTTTAGTATACCAAGCAATGTGATTAGAATACGAGCGCCACTGCAGCCTAGAGGATGTCCTAAGGAGACAGCTCCTCCATTTACGTTCACTTTCTCCTGTTAAGGCAAACAGGAAAAGAACCCATGTTTATGAAACCACTTGACTAAGTTGAGAAGATGGTTTAAGACACTTGATGGTGTGAAAGACTAACCGGAGTAATCCCAAGTAGCTTTTGATTTGCAAGTGCTACAACCTGCAGAAAATAGTTAGTTTAGTAAAGATCAGCCATAGCAATTGTTTGTCTACTCTTTAGGGGAAGAAGACAAATTTTCTTACAGCAAATGCTTCGTTGATCTCATAAAAATCAACTTTAGAAGGTTCCAGACCAGCATGTGCAATGGCTTTTGGTATCGCAAGAGCAGGAGCAGTAGTGAAAAACTCTGGTTCCTGCAATGGTTGGTTTCACTTAAGTGAATGTAATCAAACATCCGATATGTCGAAGGACGGCAAGATTATAAGTACCTGAGCTGCGTCACCGTACCCTTTAACTTTTGCTAATACTTGAAGTCCTAACTGAAGTGCCTTCGCTCCACTCACTAGTACAAGGGCAGCTGCACCATCACTGTCAAAGGAAGCCAACTTTTAGTTCAGAGACAAACTAGTTGCAGAGTCCAACCAAGAATTACTTCTTAGGATGCATGGGTTCTCTAAGAGATGAGAATATATATTTGGCCATCTAGGAAAAGGACCTTATGCTAGATGCGTTTCCAGCTGTAACAGTGCCTCCATTCTCCTTGAAACTTGGGCGAAGTTTCCTCAATTTTGCAGCATCAAACTGAGATATAAAGACATTATCCATGAGTAAAAATCATACTAAAATAGATCTCATTTTCTGGAGGTATCATGTGTTTCAATAGAAGATACAAATGACTAAAATTCTAGGACTGGCATACATCAATGAGTAGAATTTCTCAATAAGCCATGAATGAAAATAAGAAGAAAACAAAGGTGCTGCATACAAGAAAATAAAATATCTGGGTTCACTATATAGCCCAAATCTCAGAACATTAATGCATAATCTATAACCAAAAGGAGACATCAATCACCTTTCCAAGACCTTCGTCCTTGTCAACAATTGTTGATGGCCTTCCCCTTCCTCCAGAAACTTCAACCTGTATGGCCATTATTACTTACTGTATTCACCTTGAATATCACATTAACCAAAACAAAACAAAAATATACTAACCGGGACGATTTCCCATGTGAACGCGCCAGCTTCCTGGGCAGCAATACCACGCTCAAAACTCTGAACGGCATAGTCATCCTACAAATTCATCAACAGGACACCAAAAAACTCGTTAATGTTTTGAGTTCCCATAAACCATGATTCTTGTATATCACAGTTTCAAAAAGAGAACAAGGTTTAATTATCAAAGGCCTCAAGAACATGAACTAAGACAGGGAGACTATATAGAGGGTCTATGCAGAGTGTCTACCAATAATAAGTTGATGGGAGACAAATTTACAACAAGCATCATGAGTCTTAATACAAGAAAGCTAGGGAACAACATACTTGCTGCTCTCTCGTGAAGTTGTGCTTCTCAGCGCATAATTCTGCACAGTTTCCCATGCCACAGTCGTTATAGACATCCCAAAGTCCATCCTTTAGCATTCCATCTACTAGAGAATCATGACCAAATCGAGATCCTTTCCTGCATATCAAAATGAGTAAGAACAATGATGCATACAGTACAAAGACCAAATCATTACATGATACCATATTAGTTTACCTCGCTTCTGCTAAATATTTTGGTGCATTAGACATGCTTTCCATGCCCCCCGCCACAACAACGTCATTGATCCCCAACTGGATACTTTGGGCAGCAAACATTACCGCTGAATATCACCCAAAAACCAGGAAAACATTGTTAAGATAGTCAAATCAAATGTCTGGAAAAAGCAGAGTCCAAAAGTCCAATTTCTCACCTTTCATGCCTGATGCACAAACCTTATTGACAGTAGTACAGACAACAGAGTTTGCAATTCCTGCACCTAAAGCAGCCTGACGAGCAGGAGCTTGACCCAAATTAGCACTAAGCACATTGCCAAAGACAACCTCTTGAACAAGAGATGGATCAACATTTGCTCTCTTCAGAGCAGCTGAAGCAGTAAAAACGCAACATTTCCACGTCAAATTATATAATCCTAAAGGCATTTTTCAGCAGAAAAGGCTTCAGTTTTAAACGAATCTAAACCTGCAATAGCTAAAGATCCAAGCTTTGTGGCAGGTAAAGATGAGAGAGATCCAAGAAAGCCACCCATTGGAGTACGTGCAACACCAACGATGCAAACATCTGTTCATCAACAAAATTTCACTTAAGTCAAAACAAAAACTTTTTCACAAATAGCCACATTGATCAGAGAGAAGAGTGTCATAGTCACCTCTTGGATTCACGGAATCTGCTGTATGTGCCATTAGTATTCTACAAAAATGGCGTCGAAAGCCAAATGGTTAATACATTAAAAGTCAACAAGTGGACCCATCATCATCAAGAGCCAGATCCATATATAAGCATTTGAAAGCACGAGAAAAATGCAGAGATCTAATGGGAATCGCTTACCTTGATTGTTTAATCCAGAGAGAGGCAAAACTGGAGGGAGCTTAAAGAGTGAGTCGTTCTGAATAATGACAATTGATTGTACAATATCACTGGACGAGAGAGAGAAAGAGAGAGGGTCCTATAAAAGAGGACGTTTTGTTGTGAGCTGTGTTGGTGAATCCGCAGCTTCGATAACTACGATGCAAGAGCAACACCACGGCTATGTGATCATATAATATTTGTTAATTTACTGTAAATCCTTATAGATGACATATCTATCTGGAAATTAATTAATGGCATATGACTCATATTCGTTGGGGAGGGAGGAATTAAATTCGTTTTTTTTTGTTCTCGTCAACAACAAATTCATTGAACCACAACTGACATATCCAATAACCAAATTCCTACAGTAATGTAGACGAGAAGAGTCGATCCCTGGTTGTGCAAATGACATGTCTTATGTGAACTCCTGCCACTAGGCCATTTGCAATTAAATTCGTTTTAGTGAAAATTAAGCAAACATGTGGGTTGTTTTGTAATCAAGTGAAGTCAATCAATTGGAAAATAAATTGGAAAATGCAAGTTGTTGTTCTTTTTTTGTAAACGATAAATTATATTAAATCACAACTGATTGATGCAATAGTTAAATTCCTATATAATGTAGACGGAGATTGTATTACCAATCTAATAGGAGGGATGGTATTGAACAATCAATTTCATATGATTTTATTGTGCCTTTACTGTAATGATACAAAGAGTTTATCTTCTTATAAACTGATATAAGTAAAAGTTACTGATGGAAAAGAAAAAAAAAATGTTTGGTTTGTGTGATTGCATTTGGAATTTGATTCTATTTAATAACATAAATATAAAATTTAGAGATGAGTTAGAATTGTGTTATAAATATGATTTTTTTTTAATTAACAATTAGATTAATATGATCTGATCACAAATTTTTATTATAATGTAATAAGAAGAATAGAATTACTAATGTTATATGATTAACTAAATCATCATAATCACTACTAGACTGTAAAAACTGTTTTTAGGTGTTAATGAAATTACAAATAGTACCCAAATACAAATATGTAACTCCACCCAAAATTCCACTATCAAACCGAATTTAACCGGAAATGTATATCCGAACACAAACAAAGCAAAACCCTACAATCTCTGGTTTATTCCATATCTCTTGTCGCCGTGAAAAATCAAAGTTATCGACGAAACCATGTCTGCCGGAGAAGGTCACATGGCGATGGCAGAGAGAGGAAGTGGAAAGCGAAGAGTTGGAGTAAAGAAAGGTACAAAAGCGGCGAGGAACAAGAGATTAAAGACATTACCTTCGTCTTCCGAGAGGTTTAAGGTTACCATGAAGAATCAAAAGCTATTTCAGAAGAGAGCTCGTGATTATAATTCCGATGAAGAAGATGAAACGAATAAACCACCAGAAGTAACAATTCGTGAGAAGATCTTCACTGATGCTAACATGGGACCGAATTACGATGAAGTTGAAGAAGAAGAAGGATCGGATAACGATGAGGCTTCCGATGGGGAAGATCATGGGGAGATTCAATCTGGAATCACCAAGTTTGCTACTGATGGATGCAATGCATTCAAAGTAGCTTTTAAAGCTATCATGAAGAAAACCAAAGGAGATGATACATTGGTGTGTTACTTTACTAAAAATCCTGACTTTAATTTGAGATAGGCAAAATTTTGAGTAGTGTTGGGTTTGGTGTAACAGGGTCCAATTTTATCAGCACATAAGCATCTTATTGCCCAGAAGCTAGCTGAAGAAGATGCTGAACACAAAGCTAAGGGTCAAGCCAAAAAGGCTAAACATTTGGTATGATTTTGGTTCTGTATTCACCATTCTTTTGGTATTGTTGTTTGTGTTCTTTCTTTTGATGATGACTAACTGCAACAATTTCTTTTTAAGATTGCTGAAAAGGGACATGTTAAACCTGAAACTTATTTGGATTCTCATGATAAGATTCTTATTGGTGTTGCTACTAAAGGAGGTATTGTTGCTTCATTTTAACACTACTCTTTTAGAGATTTTGTCTGGTGTTTTCTTCTCTTTTAGTACTGACTCTGTTTCGTGTACATGAACTCCTGGAATCACAGTGGTCAAACTATTTAATGCTGTAAGTTTGTTTCGATGTCTTTTTTTGGGTGTTTATTTCTAATCCCTTGGAGTGATTTCTCTGATTCTAACTTTGTTGTTTTCAAACAGGTAAACAAAGCTCAACATGCTCAAAAGGGTTTGAATCCTTCAAGGTCAAGAGATGCTAAAGGTAGGTTTAGATATTGATCTTTGGGTATGTAACTTTTCTGTATCCACTGTCTTATCTTTGTCTTTTAATTCTGTTTTTTTTTTGTTCAGAGCTGAAGAAGCGAAGAAAAGAAGCATTCTTCTCAGAGTTAGGGAAAACATCTAAAACAGATACCAAGGTTTGGCAACTCTCATTCTCTCACCCAATATCCTTGATCTCGACAAATCTCACTCTTGACTTGAATATGCTTTATCTTGAGTAAACTAATATTCTGTCTGATCTGGCAACTATAGAATGACAGCTATTAGTCATAAATCGAAAATATTCTTACTAGTGAAATTCTGTCCTATGGTGCAGGGTCAACAGTCAAATGAAGACGAAGCTCCAGCTTGGGCTCCTTTACGTGATAATTACATGTTAGCAAACCCAAGGTTGAAGGATTGGGACAAAAAAGAGGTATCCTTCATGGTTTTCTTGCTTGCATACTGATTTGCACTCTTCGGCCTTAAACTTTAAACTAATATGTCTGCAGGAAACAAACGAGGGAGATGGTTTTGCTAATTTGTCAGGAGATGAAAGTTATGAAGACTGAGTACTTCTCAAAGAGCTTACACAAGTAGTTACATGACAAGCAAACTTGAATTTTTTGTGGTTTCATTCAGCTTTTGTCAGTTTTTTTTTTTTTTTTTTTTTTGTAGTGCAGAGGGAACTTAAAAGCCAGCTAATGTTATATCGAAGTACCAAAAAGGTTGTCTTGTGTTTGGCTTTTGAAAAGACTTCAGTATCATTAACCAATTCAGTAGTAAATATAGAAGCATAGCCTCTTTGTTACTCTAATCTCTTACATGATAAATACTAAATAGTACAAACACTTTAGTAAAGGATATGCGGATTTACATACAAATATTAAGACATACATTTCGTTGTCTAGCCTTAGCTACAATAGAACAAAATTGAAGGACCCTGCTCCTTATCTGTATAAGGTCTGCTATCAGGTCATGTTGAAGCAAGCATGATGCTATTGAGACAAACTGCCCATTAGTTATATCTCTTTGTCTGATATCTTCACTTTGTTGGCTCTTCATTGTTTTGGGTTTGTGGCATCTTCAGTAGCTTCTTGTTGGACTCAGCGGGTCATAATCATAAGCTTCACCTGACTTAACAAACCGTCCCTTCACACGCCGTCTCACGTCAGCCCTTTCTTTTCTCGAGACATACCTCACTCGCTTGTCAAATCTATCATATACAAAATATGAACAATATTAGCAATGATAACTTTCACTGATGATGAATTCAATTCCATTTTCAGGTGGTTTGAGACTTACTTGCGAGCTTTCTTCTTTTCCTTGTAACGCAAAACAGCGTTGTTACGTGTTGTTGCATGTGCCAAAGCATTAATCTCCTGTGTTGTTTTCGGGCACCATGGTTGTGGCTCTCTCGAAAGCTGTTGCATAGATGAAGCTCCACAATCTTGGAAATCTCCAGCGTTACTTTCTCCAGTGACGCCAGAGAAGGAGATATTTGAATGAGCTGGCTTTGATGAATAGCAGATTATTGGCTCAGTCCTAATACTCATGAACGAATCTGCAGATGCATTATTGCTTATGGCTGGCTGCTGCACTGCATTTCCTTGGATTGAGCCCTGATGAGAGAAATAGCATAAGATTCACAGCTCATCTAATTCATTCGTGATACTAGTCTCAGATAGGAGAAGAATGTTGAAAGAACCTCAGGAGTTTGATGTTTCTCGAAAAGACTTCCAATTCCACCGTGTTCGATTAGATCTTTCGAAGAGTTGAAGGCTGTACCAAAAAGTTCTTCATAGTTCTCAAGAGCCATATCCACTTCATCCATAATGAGATTGCCACAGAAGTCATCTTCACATATTACAAGTTCCTGCAACCAAGAAAACATCTAAATGCCAGTTGCTTTCAAGTTTCTATCGCATTATGAATAATATCATGAAAATTACCTTATCCAATGACGAATTTTCTGGAACACTAGAGCGATCCATACCTTGTGCAGCAGAACTGGTTTCAGGCTGATCTGCATTGACATCTTGGACACCTGATTTTTCTCTTGTACCATCATCTATAGTCATTAAACTCATTCCTTGCTCACACGCAGATTCTCCCGCAGAAGAAGTATCCAAATCCATACAGAAAGGCCATATTGACGAAAGTTCGGAACTCGTGGGGCAACCAGAATAACAATTGATTGTTTGCCTTTTATGTTGAGAAGTAGAAGTTGTGTCATTGTGGCCTAACCAGTCACAGTTTTGACATAGAGAAACCCTCTCATCATTACACCGAACAGATGCTGGCTGTGCATTGCACCTCTCACATACCAAATTCCTCGAATGACGTTTGGATAAGGCATTAGCAGAATGAACATTACGGTCACACGAGAGGCACAAACACGCTGCATCAGACCGACAATACACCATTGATCTTTGTTCACCACAGAAATCACACATATAACCCATCTTCAAACTGAACCAATCTGAATACTTGGCTCAACCTGCAGACTCAAGATTCCTTCACTGAACAAGAATAAAAACCTTTTGGTAAGTCCTTTTATATCAAAACTAACAACTTGTTGACTCTATTAGAAGAGAAAGCTGGGTACTTGGTATCAAAAGCAAGTCCAGAAGTAAATAAAGATTCAATCTTTTGAACACTTTCTTAAGTAAAGACTTTCACTTTATGTATAAGAAGACTGTTGGAAACCAAAATAAAATCAAAAGAGAGATAAGAGAAACTAATAAAATCACAGAAAGACTTCAAATTTCAGATCAACATGTATCATCAAAGCAGTGAACTCAATATTCTAGAGTATTTACGAAAATTCAGGTACTATAGTTATAAAAACCCTAATCTTCCAAACCAAAACGAAGATCCATTAAGAGATCAACCAAAAACAGATGGAGAATCAAAGGAAACATCATTCAAATGAAGAATCAGAGACAAGGATAACCAAAAGAACTCACGAATTGAGAAAGATCGTGCTGAAGCAGAAACAACAATGATTTTGAAACAGGATGATTCCAGAGAACTCTTAGCTGCGTGTAAGAAAAAGGGTAAAAAGAGAGATGAAACTAAAGGATAGACAATGGGTGGGTTGTGTTCCGCAAAGGGACATGTACGCATGTGACATAAGCTGATAAAACTAAAAATATTGGGGCAAAAAGTGCAAAAAGTCCCATTATTGAGGACCCCACAGATATTTTAAGAGTGTAATCTCACGCGCGCGAGTGTAACGTACTCGCGATGTGGAGATGTACAAGTGTTCATTTAGTTCCGATTCTGGATTCTCAAAAGTGTCTCTTTTTAGATTGCTTTACTTTATGACCAATCACAACATGTCTTTGCTTTGACCTTACAAAACCAAAATATCTGTTTTTTTTAATATACGCACACTAACAAATATCTTGCCTAAAGAAAAAGATATTTTGTATTTTATAGACTAAAAAGAACAAAATAATATATGTGCCAAATAAGAAATGTCCACACAAAAAGATATTTGTAAATCTGTAACACTGACACGCAGGTTGGTGTCTACTCTTACCTATAATATTTTTTTTAATTTGACAAGTAGAAGTTACGAACTTTATTTCGAATAAATTGAATACTAAAGTAATATTTTAAAAGGAAATATAAGGCGGATGCTCTAGTTAAGTTAGGTAGGGTGTTAGGTTTGTAGTTTTGTTGTTCTTTCGGTCTTTAACTTATCGTTGACAAAAAAAAAGAAAGGAAATATCACAAAAAATTTAGAACAAAAGCGTAAACAAGGGAAACACAAGATTCCTATACAAAATAGACATTAAAAAGAGAAAAAATTTAAGAAGACAACACGAAAGGCTAAAATCTGAAACTCCTAAACGGTAAAACTAAACATTGAACCATAATAAACCTACTATCAATTTCATAAAGCAGTTAGCATCAAAACTAGCCCTAGTTATAAAAATAGAAATCAGAATATCGAACTCAACTTAACCAAAAATAGGTATTTAGTTCAGTTTCGGTTCCTGACAATAATTGGTAGGTTAAAGTATTTATATTTTTATTACTTTAGTTTCTGATCCGATTCGGTTTTTAACCGAAAACCAAAAAAAAAAATTAAATATGAACCAAAACTAATGTTTATTCGTTGTCTACATATTTGTAATATGGCTGGTTTGGCTTTGGTTCATTTGTATAGTGAATATTGCTCTATTTTTTCTCTTGCTGTGATGTATTCCTGTTGAGACTAATCTACTTTTACTTGATTAAGAAGCAACCATTTAGCTAACTAAAATAGCTAATGAACTTGTAATTGATATTTTCTACGTTTTTCCATCTTTTCTTCTTCTTACCTTATCTTTGCTTGTCTATTTTATTTTTGTGTTATATTCTATTCTATATAGTTTCAGGTAGACCTTTTTTCTTTACTATTTTCTTCTCGTTTTGTTTGTCTAACTCTTCATATATCATATAGATGAATAGTTTTTAGACATAGCATTTCACTTTGCTTTGAGGTTATTTTGTCATATTTTCCATGAAATGGTTATACAATAAGTTTTTTTTTGTCAACATTAGGTCACAAATGGCCGATCCATTAGCCAAGTTCTTACAAATGCAAGCGGCGAGACTCGATCCCAAGATGTGCAAGTGCGCATGCTTCCTGTGGACTTACCACCTGCCACTAGGCTAAATGCCACTTATCTTATACAATGAGTTTTGATTTTAACATAGCCATATTTTTAGTTATTTCCCAAAATGGTTATCTCACAAATTCACTCATTTATTTATTTGTACATTTCTTCAATAATTATATTATTCACTGTAACATTTTGAGGATTTAAGCTCCATTTCCATCATGTTAAGATGTAAGGTAGTTGGAAATTCAATGGCAGATCTAAAACCATTTTTACTATGAGGCACTTTTCATATTTAAATATAGATAATTTCATAAAACGAAAAATATGAAAACTAACTTAAAAATAATTTGTTTCGGGTATTGGTCTACCTTTGTCCTTCTTATATATATAAAAAGGCAAAAAAGATTCAAATTAGAAACGACACTATGAAATTAGTAGTTCTTTCATTCAATTTTCCAAGCATAAATAAACAAACAAAAGTCATGCAATGGTCCATAACCACTTGATGCTGAATTGTAGCGACTCAAAGGACTACCTCCTCCACTATCTCCTTCTTCTGCATCACTAAAGCTCTCATTCTCTACCATTGCTCCAACTGCAACAGGTTTAAACAAAAACAACCCTGAACTTGCTGTTGCAGTTGTGTCTGAAGTCGCAAACAACCAATCATGAACATCATAATAAACCATTACAGGTGTTTTATCAATCATTACCATTTGATTTCCTCTGAATTTCCATTGTAGATTCTTCACATGTATAACCACAATACCATCCACACTTATCCACATTTCTGGCTCCATAGCTCCATTGTTTGAGCTCTCAACTACAACTTCATGTTCTTTTCTCTGCTCATCGAATGTAGCTCTAGTTGAAAACGTTTTCTTCCAGTTGAAAACGTTTTCTTCCCAAAAATACTTTCTTTTTTGAAATATATAAATCCTTCAACCAAAGCTGGTCTTGATTTAGTCCTTTTGAAAGCTTTTTGCTTTAAATCCCCCAACAATAAAACAACTTCTTCATCAGAAATTATTGCAACATAATAATCTGAAACCGGTTCAGGACTACCATTTGCAGACAATTTTGCTGACCGGAGATCCCAAAAAACCTCAACAAAGTTTCCTTCAACATCAAAAGACTTTGACCCCTCTTTTGCTCCAAAACTGCCATGGCTTCACAAGATCAATCTTACAACAATAGTTCATGTCATTGTCTAAACTTGAGACCATGACGGTAAGAGAATGATTCATGAGATTCTTGGACCATAAAACGGTGACATTTCGAAAGAATCCTGCAACGTGAGCTTGGTAACCACATGTGACAGTGCTATGTGGTGAAGGAGTTGCAGCTGATTTGAGTTGTGCCACGGTCTTTGGATTGTCTGTTAATTTTGCAGCAAATGCAGAAGGATTGCTTCCAAGTGATGGCATTCGAAAAGATAACATCGTTAGAACAAATCCTCAATGAGTTTAAGGTTAAAAAATCAAATATCCTAAGAAAAATGACAAACACTAAGCTCAATAATAGCAAAGTTCTTCAACAAAATGTAATTTCATACATAAGAACTTCACCCCCAAAAATTAAGAAAAGGTTTAGTTTGTTTGAAACAAATTGAGTTTTTTTGAGTTTTGGCAAGAGAATAAGAGAGAGAAAGATTTTTTTTTGTGAAATAATTTTATGGAACAACGATAAATAAGGAATCTAAAATTGACATCTTTGATAAATACTGGCAAAAAAATAGATAAAAATGGATTTTTTTCAGTTTCAGAAATGTGTATCCATCAAATGTGTTCTTTATTTAGATTCTCAAAAACCTCCACAGTTTCATCATCCTTCTTCTGTCTTTCTCTCTCT
>JAKUCM010002681.1:0-20410 GCA_023374145.1 Lepidium sativum | reverse complement strand
TGAGGAACCCTACTATCAAATTCCAAAGCCAAGCAGTAAACATGAGAAAGCGAATAGATAAATCATCACAGAATCACATTTCTTAAAACTATATAAATTAACATGTTAGCTTATAAATCTTTACTTAAAACATATCAAATTTCCAAAATAAAGTCAATGTTTGATTTCAATCGATATACAACATTCATCAAAATAACGAATCATATAGTGAATAATAACGATGACAAATTCAGATAATATATTAATCAAAAGCCAATATTAAATTGTGCGGGGGACGGTGCCAAAATAAAGAAACATAGTTAATAAAAAGGGTTGACAGTCTAATTACACATCAAAACTTTGACATAACAATAAATCAATACAATTGCACCTAACACTGAAGTCAAAAAGTCTAATTGTATATTATGTGTATCCAAATGATGATTTATTATGTTAAGTAGACCATAACCAGCCCTTAAGACAAATTTAAACCAATTTTTTGACCCGATTCAGAGTGAGGTCAGACTCGAGAAAATTGGACCGACGAAATAAAAAATCAAAAGGGCAAAATCTCGAACCCTAGAAATAAGAAAATCTCAAAATTGGTGTGAAATCGAAGGTAATAGCTTGGGCGAGTGAGATGCAGAAGATTTCGGTGTATGATGCATAAGAAAAAGACTTGGGCGAGTCAGATGATTGCGGTGTATGATGCAGAAGAAAAAGACTTGGGCTTAGGCACTATGGTTTGTCTCTCTTTTAATTCGGTTTTCGTGAAACAAATTAGGGTATAATATGTTGCTTTTAATGTATTTGAATTTCATGATCTCTCTTATTTTCCTTTCAAGTTCTTTGCATCATCTTTACAAACTTTAACACCTAAAGACATAAATTTTGAATGGTTGAATTTAGAAGTGAAAAAGGGCAAAGAGGGGATGATGAAAACTAAAGAGACCTTTTTTGCAAAAATAATAATCACAAGAGTATTTTTGTGAAATGGTACACCATAAAAAACAATACTCAAAAGTTTTATTTTTAAAATGTTATTATATGGTTTAGTCAAAATTTGTTTAGTTGAGACAAAATGTTAAGTTCAAAACAATGGTTCTATGATGATTAAAATATCACAAGTACCACCTACAGTTTATTTCTTTTTCATGTTGTTGATTAGTAGTGACTATTAACTAGAATCTTTTTTGTTTTTAATGATATATCCCTTATCACAGTAAATTGAGGAAAGAATTGCAACTCTGTATATTTCATCGTAATGATTTAGAAGCTATTACAAACTATATATACGAGAAAGAAGAAGCTCGGTTTAATCTAATAAAGGATTAAACCTGCTACATAAGAGAACCAGACTAAATAATCGGACCAAATCTAATATTATTACTCTAATACCCTCCCTTAAGATGGCAAGTATATGTACAACGTTACCATCTTGCTAATGATTTCATTAAACCTGCTAGTAGACAAATGTTTAGTGAAAATGTCTGCAAGATTATGCTCCGATTTCACATATGAAGGCTTTATCAAACCATCAACGATCTTCTCTCTTACCTTGTGGCAGTCCATCTCAAGGTGCTTAGTCCTCTCATGGAAGACTGAATTGTTGGATATGTGAATTGCAGAAATTGAGTCACAAAAGAAGGGTATTGCTTGCTGTTGGAGTGTGTCTAGTTCTTCAAGAAGATTAACAAGCCACATTACTTCCTTCAAGGCAAATCTCATGGCTCGATACTCCGATTCAGCTAACGAGAGGGAAATGGTTTGATGTTTCTTAGACTTCCACAAAATTATTGAAGATCCAAGGAACATATAGAAACCAAAGGTTGATCTTCGTGTGTATTTGCAAGAGTCCTAGTCAGCATCTGTGAATACCTTAAGAATCAAATCACAATATGTAAAATAAAAAATTCCCTTTCCTATTGTTCCTTTCAAGTAGTGAAGTACTTTGAGAGTAGCTTGTAAGTGAGATTGTCTTGGGGTTGATGTGAATTGACAGAGTTTATGGACTGCAAAAGTGATGTCAGGTCTTGATATAGTAAGATACATCATCTTGCCGAAGAAGACTTTTGTATGTTTCTAGGTTACAGGAAGTAATGGTTATTACCGTGTCGCAAGGAGAGCTGTGTACTCAGGCTCCCTATTGGTATACTTGAGGGATTTGCTAGCTAATAATCTTGTTTCTTCAAGTAATTCCAGAGTATATTTCCTTTGACATATAGAAATACCTGTTGCACTTCTTGCTATCTCCAATCTGAGAAAGTATCTTAATGGTCATAAGTTTCTGACTTTAAACTGACTGTGCAGAGTATTTTTCAGATGATTAACGTCCTCTTCATAGTTGGAGGCAATGACTATATCGTCTACATAGACTAACACTACAATGTATTTTCCATTAACAATTCTGATGAAGAGTGTGTCATCCGTGTACGATTTCTTGAACCCCATAGATTGCAGGAGTATTGCTAAATTTCAAAACCCATTGTCTTGAAGCATACTTTATACCATGCAAAGATTTGTGCAATTTGCATATTGTATTATCAGATATTGTCTCTCCTTCTGTAGGTGTATATCCTTGTTAAAGACATAGATTTCTTCATGCAAATTTACATTCAGGAAAGCATTTGACACATCAAGTTGCGTCAAACTCCAACCTTTTGCCGCAGCTACTCCAATTAGAGTTTTAATTGTTTTCATTTTAGCGACAAGGGAGAAAGTATCTATGAAATCTACTACTCTTTTTGTGTAAAACCCTTAGCTACAAACCTAGCTTTGTACCTTTCTATAATTCCATCATCATTCAACTTAGTCTTATAAACCCACTTACATCCTTTTGCTCGTTTTCCTTCAGGTAAAGAGTAGATAGTCCAAGTTTCACAATTCTCTAGTTCCTCATTCATGGCATGTATTCATTCCTCAAATTTCTTAGCTTGAGAAAAAAGAAGTGGGTTTAGAGAAAAGACTCACACCGCAGATGTATGCCTTGTAGGATTCTGACAGATTGTCATATGACATGTAGTTTGCCAATGGAAATGGTAAGTCAGTCTCTGTAAGACCACAATAGTAATCATGAAGATAATCTGAAGCTTTTGTTTTCCTTTTGTTCAATCTGTCAGGAAGGCTCACACTAGCTTCATTTGTCTTAATTTGATCTTCTGAGATGTCATTAACCTCATTCGATGTTCTTGTTTCCTTAGAACGTGGAGGCATTGAAGGATCACACTCAGAAGCATCCACTATTTCTATGTTGTCTGCTTCAGTTGGGAACAAAACATCTATTTTACTATATTCTTTGTCTTGAAAAGGGAATATGTCTTCATGGAATACCACATTATGAGAGACGTGTACTCCATTTGTCTCTAAATACATCAATTTGTATCCCTTGTAACCTGCAAGATACCCCAAGAACACATGAGGTTTGGCTCGATGACTAAACTTGTGTCTTTGCTTCGAAAATGTTGAGCTGTAACAAAGAAAGCCAAAGACTTTTAGGCTTTCATAGTCTGGTACTTTAGAGCTCAACATCTGATAGAGTGACACATTCTTGTGGATAGTGGCTGGCAATCTTTTGATCAAGAAGATTGCGGTTAGGATATAGTCTCCCCACTACTTATGGGGCATGTTGCTTTGAAACATCAACGATCGTGCTACATTCAGGATGTGTTGGTGCTTCCTCTCTAATACAGAGTTTTGCTCCGGTGTTTCAGAGCAGTTGTGATAAGACACAATACCCTTGGATCTAAATAACGTTTCAACCTTTAACTCTAGTGCATTATCCAATCTCACACCTTTTACAACAACTTGATATTGGGTCTCTATCTTTGTCAGAAAATCTGGAAAAACTTGTAAGACATCACTTGTCAAACGCATTACATAAATCCAAGTAACACGTGAGTAATCATCAATAATAGTTAAGAAATAATGATATCCCTCTAAAGTGGGAACAGAAAATGATCCCTAGACATCAATATGAAGCAAGTCAAAAGGATTACTGCACATGTTATTTAACGAAATAAAAGGTAAACGTCTCTGTTTTGCTAAGGGACATATTTCACAATGAAAACTATCTTTATTCCTTTTATTAATACTAAGCAAATTCACCATAAATTCTACTTTAGTCACAGCAGGATGTCATAATCTATTGTGCCAAAGAAAATTACTAAAAACAACATTGACTGGAAACGAAAGATTTTGAACAGCTTTATTCTCAAAAGAAATTTTGTCAAGGATGTAGAGATTTTATATCTGCTTAGCTTGACCAATCATCAGCCCCTTGATAGGCTCATGAATCACACAAGTAATAGGATCAAATATAACACGACAGTTTAAATTATTAGTCAATTGACTAACACTAAGCAAGCTTAATTTAAAATCTGGAAAATACAGAACACCCTTCAGAACCAAATTGTCATTAATCTTAACTTCACCAATTCACTCAATGCGAATATTTAAACCACTCAGAAAAATGACAGTCTTATTCTTTAGAGCAATTAAGTGTATTAACGAATTCCTATCATGACTAACATGATAAGTTGCTCCACTATCGATGATCCAAGATTGACTAGAAAGATTTACCCTTGTGGTTATCATTATTCCTACAAAGTGAAGTGTGGACTTTGAGAAAGCCATACCTGGTAATGCAGTAATGGTTCCTTTGTTACTTGATGTCTGTAACTCCATACTCGATGGTAAGGCTAACAGAGAGTTGAAGTAGGCGATTAGCCTTTTAGGATGCCTGCAGTTCCTGCTTGATCTTCTTTACTATCCGAGAGAGCAATCTGAGCAATTGTTGGTTTATTCTGACTTTTCCTTTGTTTGTGTTTGAATCCAGGTGGATAACTGTGAATCTTGAAGCATTTTTCTACAGTATGACATGTATATCCATAGTGACTGCAGACAGGACGCTGATTCTTTTGGGTGGACACAACTGCATTGACTGAACCTTCTGTTCTGTTCTTCTCTGCAAAGTGATATGCCGCGAGCGCTTGGAACTGCTGTGATACTCATTTAGATATGATCTTGATCCAGCATATTGTACCGTTCTACCAAGTTCGGTATCTCTTTCTGCATAATGATCTGGCTTCATGCATTCGAATATGACTCATTTAAACCTGCAAGAAACTTGATCACCTTTGTACGCTCTGTCATTACTAACATCAATTTGCAGCATTGACAGACTTTGCAGGTGTTAATGCACTCATCTACTTCAAGGTCATCCCACAGTGTCTTCATCTTGGTGTAATAGGTTGACAAATCCATTGTCCCTTGTTGATGAGTCCAAATTTCTTGAGTTAGTTGATAGGAACTAGGCAAATTGGTAATGTGGAACCTACCCAGTAAGTCTTTGCAAATCTCTGTGGCATTCTCAATTCGAAGATACTACCGTAAATCTACTTGTTGACATAATTAAGAATCCAAGACTTCACCATCGAGTTACACCTCGACCAAATCTTGTAATGGGGTGAGTAGGATACGGCCTAGGAAGACTACCATCAACAAAGGCTATCTTATTCTTCGCATCTAGTGTTATGTTCAATGCTATACTCCAAGTAGTATAATTTGTTCCATCAAGAACTTCCAAGATAATCGTGACTCCAAGATTATATCCACCTGTCAGATAATAAGGGGAAACTTGAATAATCTTCGAAATTGAACCTTCCTCCGGCCGCGATTTGATTTTCAAAACTCACATTACCAAAAAGATTCTTCGAGACCATCGATGATTGGTTTTCTTCATTGATTTGATCTGAGTTTGCGATCTTGTTGTACGAGTTGATATTGTCAATTTTCTTGATGTTGCTGATCTTTTAGCTCCTCTACGAACAACCACTATGCTTAGGTATTGATTTCGACAGAACAACACGATTATTTATCAAGAAAAGAAAGAAGAAATTGGACTTAGAACGACGAAATTGAGCTTCATCTTTAACAGAGAAAATCGGATCGTCTCCGCTCTGATACCATATCAAAGTAACATTTTAAGATTGAAGAGAAATTGAAGAAGAAGAAAGAAAAAGAAAGAATTGTAACTTTGTATATTTCATCGTAATAATTTAGAAGGTATTACAAACTATATATACGAGAAAGAAGAAACTTGGTTTAATCTAATAAAGGTTTAAACCGGTTACCTAAGAGAACCGGGATAAATAATTGGACCAATTCAAATACTATTACTCTAATATACCAAATTCCAATGATATAACATTTACTCAGTCAAGTTAACTTCCGTTTAGTACCTAGAAAGCCGGACCTGACAATTCTAAGCGTATCAAACGAATTTCAAATAAATATATTACCTTTATTTTATTATAACTTATAGTCAGTCGTTAGAAAAAAATAAAGCACTTTAATTGGGTAACTGTTTCGTTTACATAAGCTAGTTGACTAACTTTGTGAAAAAAGAAAGAAAAGAAAAAAAGAAGCTAGTTGACTCAACCAAATGGTCAACGTAGTCAATGAGCACTCGGCTCAGTGTTTTTGAAGTACAAGTATTATTTCATTTGAGAAAAATGTCCCACGGTTTTTGAAGAAAAAGCCAATTTAAAAAAAGAAAAAACCGAGGCTCTTTATGTACTAGACTCTTAATTTAGCTATCTATTGAATTTTCAGAACAAAAAAAAACTAAAAAAAACTGTGAGTATCTTCAAATTAGGTGATTACAAAAGACCATGACAAAAAAAAAGTGGGGTAACGGGTAAAGAACTAAGTATATTTAAGTTTTTTATAAACTCTTGATTTTTTGTTAGATTGGGTAACGGATAAACAAATGATTTTGATTTAAAAGTTTGGCTGGTAATTTAAAATATTTTTAAGGGAATTTTTTCAAAAATACCATTTTATTTTTCAAAATTGTAAGAAATGAATTGGGTACATGCTTGTAACATTTAGCCTAATGGTAAATCTACTAAGACAAATATACTTACACAACTAGGAATAGTTTGAAACAATCTTTTAAAATGATTATTTGCAAACTAGTGTTCCAAACAGTCATTTGGAGTTGTTTGGACAACCATTTCCAAACAGACCTATTTAAAGTCGTTTGGCAAATGACCCATTGGTTTCATTTAAAAACTATCATTTTTCATATTTTAGCATTATATATTTACTATTTTTTTTCTATATTTCATATTTTGTTTTAAGTTTAACTAGAAAAAATGTGCTCCATCGGTCGACCTCGTAGACTAGCACTGACCCATAATTGAATCTTCTACTTACGATAAGACATTATGTTAAGAAACTATAATATTATGGGCAGATCTTAGATGAATAATATCTGCCATAATATCCTCTTTTACCAACCACTACTTACGATAAGACATTATGTTAAGAAACTATATTTTTTTATCCTCTTTTACCAACCACTATTTTCAAACAGTCGTTTGCAAACTATTTTCGTTTCATTCACTCTTTTTTTCCAAACGATTGTTTCGAACGATGTTACCAATCAGATCTATATTGTCCAAATATATAAGACACCAAACCAATTATCACAAGAACAAATAATAAACATAAATTAATTAAGAAGGTCACAATAATTTCAAAACATCAATTCACAAAGAAGCAATAGCTATGATAATTATTACATTATTGATATTTGTTAGTAGGATTTAAATAGAATCACTGGGTGGATTATATTAAAATTCAAATGTACTATTACATTCAATGGCGTGACATATATCTCACGGTCTAGACCAGATCCAATCACTTGTCAGTTCAAATCACCGTTGTAAGTTGTAATTATCCTCGAGTCATATGACTACTTTCTTCACCTTCTCTCCTCTCTTAGTTCTCAGTTCCCACTTTAGGTCTCTGCACGCTTGGCATCGAGATCGCTTCACTGAGTTTTTGCTTCCGCAGTCCTTGCAGATGTCGTCACCACATGATGCTTTAGTCGAAGACATATCCTTTTCACTTTTAGTGACTTGATATTTTTTTTTTTTCGTCAACAGGAATCTCATATAAGGTGCTGGTGCACAATAGTCTGAGTACACTCAACTATAGCTTGTCTCGCGAACAAATCTCGCAAGAGCATCAGCTCTATAGTTGATATTGCGTGGAATAATAGAAAGCAGAAAGAAAGAGAATGAAGAGAGAAGTCGTGAGAAATCTTCTTGATAAGGAAGAAAAGCTGGCCACTCCTCCGGTTTTGCGAAGACCTCAAGCACCGTCTCGCAGTCCGTCGACATCTCCACCTCCAAAGCTTGGATTGCTATCAATGACTCCATAGCCCAAAGAACCGCCTCAATCTCTGCATGTAGCGCTGATAAGCTTCGATGAATACACCGCGCACCGGAACAAACACCCTCTACTGAATCTGGAAATTCGAACCATCCTAACCCCGATTTGAGGTCCGACGTTTTCCAGGAAGCGTCCACGAAGCACTTGTAACCTGTGAATCCTGATTTGGCTATGGATGGGAAAATCCAATCGGATTTATAGTCCCCTATTTGATGCATTAATCGAAAGCGTGGTATCGAGACTGTACTCCGAGCTTTCATCCATTCTGCAAATTCCTCTGAGGCCCGTGTAATAATACTACGCGGATCGCTTGTAGTATTCGAGAAGCAGTGTTCGTTTCGTGCTTTCCACAAGTTCCAGATCAGCCACGGAAAGACTTTCATGTCTCCTCTATCGGGTAGCCTCCAAAATAGGTAGTCCAGATTATACCAAATAGATTCCCCCGGGAATACCTCTATGGCAGATGGAATTTCTGACAATGCCCATGTCTGTATATCCAGCGGACATTGAAAAAGAGCATGGTGGATGGTCTCCTTCTCTGCTCCACATCGTGAACACGTTGGATCGCATTTGATCCCCCGAGTCATCATAGTTTCTTTGACTGCTATGTTCCCAGATAAGATTTGCCATAAAAAATGCCTAATCTTATTCGAGGATTCTACTCGCCACACCTGCTCATATAAGGCTCGGAAACTCGGTCCGGAACTTAACATGGCCCTCTAGGAGAATTCTTCCTCCGCGAGGTATCCTGATTTGACTGAGTATCTTCCATTTCTAGTAAGATGCCATCCCCAATACTCTTGTCGTGACTTACGTGAAATCGGGATTCCTAATATTAATTGAACATCCAATGGGTCAAAATATTGTCTCACTAAGATCTCCTTCCACGTACCCGTTTGGTGGTCAATAAACTGATCCACCGTAAGGCTGGGATAAAGATTAAGAGGTACCTCTAGAGCCGGTCTAGGTATTACATCTGGGATCCAAGGATCCACCCAGACTTTTATTTGTGACCCATCTCCTATTTTCCTGATTAAACCCCTCATCACCAATGCTCTTGCCGATAAAATGCTTCGCCATCCGTACGAAGGATTAGCCCCATTTAACGCTACCACCGGACATGTATCCTTAAAATATCTACCTTTCATGACTCTGCTTAACAGCAAGTCCGGATAATCTATAAGCCGCCATAATTGTTTAGCTAATAGTGCGGAATTGAAGTCTTCGAAAACCCAAAACCCCAAACCCCCTTCGGCCTTTGGTTGACATACAACCTTCCATTTCTGCCAGTGAATACCATGTGTCGTCTATGAATTAGTCCACCAGAAATCCGCAATAGCGTCATTCAATTGATGGATAATCAATTTTGGTAACCGATAGCATGACATTACATATGTCGGTAAAGCAGTGAGCACTGATTTAATAAGCACCTCTTTACCTGCTTTTGATAACAATTTCGAAGACCAACTATTTATTCTTTCCTTTAATCGGTTTGTCACATATGCAAAAACTCTCGTTTTTGCTCCTCCTATATTCTCCGGTAATCCTAAGTATGAGCCAGCACCACCCACATTGTGTATTCCCAGCGTCTGATGAATCTCCAATCGATCAGCTACCGGTATCCCCTGCCCAAATTGAACCGAGGATTTCGTGAAATTTATTTGTTGTCCCAAAATGTTTTCGTATTCTCTAAGTATCCTTAATATTTGTTGTGTTTCATCTTTTGAGGCTCTACAAAAAAATAGACTATCATCTGCAAACAACAAGTGTGTTATTGATGGGCTAAATCTGGCAATTGCAAGTCCAGTTAAGAGACCCCTCTGTTCAGCCTGTCTTAATTTAGCGATCAGGACCTCTGTACATAAGACAAAGATGTAAGGGGACATTGGGTCTCCTTGTCTGAGTCCTCGGTTAGGTATCATCCTACGTCCCGGTATCCCGTTTACTAGAACCGAATATTCCACACTTGTGACACAGAACATTATACATTTGATCCATGCGTTGCTAAAACCCAACTTCTGTAAAAAAAATTCAAACAAAATTCCATTCGACACGGTCGTAGGCTTTGCTCATGTCGGTCTTTACAGCTATGTACTTTCCTTTCACGGAGCGATTCGTCCTCAAAGCATGAAACATTTCTTGTGCAATTAATATATTGTCCGAAGTATTTCTTCTAGCAACAAAAGTTGACTGTGTTTCCGACACTAACTTAGGTAGTATCTTTTGCAGTCTTTAGCACATTACCTTTGATATTACTTTATATGTAACATTGCATAAACTAATTGGACTAAATTCCACCATCCTCGTAGGTCTCGACACTTTTGGAATGAGACATAGATTTGTTCTATTCAAGTTTCTCTCAAAACAGCCATTCAAAAGAAAGTTGTTGACCAATTTGACTAAGTCCTCCTTAACTATCTCCCAAGATTCTTGGAAGAATAAAGCTGTCAAACCATCCGGACCTGGTGCCTTGTCTGCTGCCATCGAGAACAGGGCCTGATGGACTTCCAAAACTGTCGCAGGACGCATCAACATTTGATTATCAAAATCAGTAATTTTAGTTTGTAGTTCGTTTAATGCCATTGTCGAGTCTCTGTTACTGGAGAATAATTCGGTAAAATACCTTACGGCTTCGGCATAAATGTCCTTTTCCTTAGTTATCCATACATCCTCTCGTGATATCAATCCGATTATCCTATCCCGGGCTCTGCGTTGCTTTATTTGGGCATGGAAGAATCGAGTATTCTCATCACCTTCCCGTAGCCATTTGTTTCTAATTTTTTTGTTTCGAGTATCTCTCTTCATCTGAATAAGCTTCTCTCAATTCCTTATTAGCAGCCCCTATCATGTCCTGATCTGGCACTGTACTATTTTCAAGTCTTCTATTGTCTGCTTTAAATCATTAATCTTTTTCCTACATGTGGAAATAGTGTTATGACGCCATTTTGATAACTCCCGACGGCACCTCCTTATCTTTTCTGATATGGAGTACTGTGACGTAGAATTATGTTCACCCCAACTAAGTTCAACAGTGTCAGAGAAGCCTGTCTTCCCAATCCAGCGACTATCGAAAATAAACTGATGACGTTTTGGCATTGCGTCATCTGAGAATCGTCCCACCATTGGACGATGATCCAATCCAATCATATCTAAATATTCCACGACTGAATTTGGGAATAGTTCATGCCATTCTTCGTTCCCAAAACTCTTATCCAAAATACAGCGAACTACTCTGTTTTGCCGGACACCCCGCCATGACTAGACATTTCCTAGTTTTGGAAAATCAATCAGACCGCAATCCTGCAACATTTGATTAAATGCTACAAACTGAGAAGTAGGTCTTAATGACCCGCCTAGTTTTTCATGATTGCCTGCAAGTTCATTAAAATCTCTAGTTACCAACCAGGGCTCTGATCTCTGAATCCCCATTCTGGTTAGTCTCTCCCCACACATATTCCCTTCTATGCAATACCGGTTCTCCATAAATGAACGTTATAAAATTTATTTTTCCCTTCACCTCCATTGATATATCGATCATGTTATGATCTTTATGATTAATTTTCACATTCATATTATCCATATAATATAATGCCAATCCCCCCACTTTTGCCAATAGGCTCCACGAGAGTTAAAAAATTATAACCAAAATGAAGTTGAATTTTTTTCCATAAAAATAAAATTAATTTTGGTTTCAGAAAGAAATAAAAACTCTGGTTTAAAACGCTTCCAAATATCTGTCAAATAGCTAATTGAAATTAGATTGCCAATTTCTTGATAATTCCAACAAATAACATTAAACATTTAAAGAATTTAAAATTTCATTGGCCTCTTGTCCTTATCCCTAGGTATGTTCTCCTTAACTAATTTGTTTTTTGGAGTTTTCCTAGGCGACATTGCTTTTAAAGCTAAAGCCCTCTTGAATCGAACACCTCTAATTGGTGTGCTAGTCTTTGAGGTCGATTTGGTGGGTCCACCTTTCTGTTTGGCCTGCTCCGTGACCTTACACTTTTGCAAAGTTTGCTCTAATTCGGCATTGATTCTAACTCGATCTGCCTCAGTCATAGTATCCATGTTTGCCACCGCTTCACAGAAGGCGATGTCTTCCAGCAAATCCTCTTCTGTATATTGAAGAGTATCTTCCTGCTCAAAGTCCATGTCTCAAGCCTCATTGACCGCTTCCTCTTCATTGAGGGTTAGCTCTATACCATCAGCAGCCGAGATGTCTCCCATTGGTGATTCAGTCTCATTAACTTCTTTATTTTCTAATTTTGGATCAGCCGTTTACTCCAATTCAGCAGTTTCCACTAATTTAGCCTCCTCAGTTTCCAGCATACCTGTTTCCAGAGCTTCCTTTTCTATTTTTTGAAACAGTGATCTTCGTACCTGAAAGGTACAAATCGATACAGCCAAAAGTATAACCAATAGATAACACATTAATATTTTGCCTAAAGGATACCAACAGTTCTGTAATTTGATATAGTATGAATTCCAACTTACTGTTTTAGTTGGCTCCACTCTCGGCCTTAACGAGGAAACTCCTCGCCTGCGCCCTTTTTCCAAATTCGGAGCTGGTTTTCCACCTTCTCCTTGTGTAATTCCCATAATGGCAGCTCCTCTGTAACTTTTTAGTTTTAGGGCCATCACCTGCTTACCATGATCGACATTCCCACTTCCTGCATTCAGGTTTTTAGCCTTATAACATTTACTAGACTCATGGGTCATTCTAAAATAAAGGCTGCAAAATCCGACTAGTCTCTTAAATTCTATTAATATCCTCGATTCTTTACCCTCCTCAAATTCTAATACATATGAGAAAACGAGAGGCTTAGAACAAGGCATCTCCACAAGAACCATCCCTTTTACTACGTTTACCTCTATGGCTTTACCTATCGATTCTATACACTTCTTCCACTCCATATTCGAATGGAAGAGTGAACCGAGTCCATAATTGGATTGTACTTGGAAAATCAGCTCCAACCATAGCCCTCCATGTGGCATATGTGACCATCCAGCCATCACAGTTGATGGCTCCGTTCTCCAAAACCCGATTTAAATCCTCTTCTAACTTAAACTCAAATTGGAAACGTCCATTTCCTAAATTAAGCCCTCTAACCTGTCCTACCAAATCTCAGAACTGAGGCATTCGAAAGAGGAGTGTATCTACGTTCTGGTTGAGGGGATTCAAGCAACGCCCCATTAAGACCTTAATTAAACGACTTAGTAAGTCAGTATTATCAATTTTTGGTATCTTGATTTTCATACCTCTAATCGGTGACCCACTCTCAGCCATTCTCCTACCCACGTATGCTTGAGACATTCTTTCCCGGTATCTCTGTTGCTACTATAAACCACATATTAACTATTTTCTCAGTTGGTATACTAGCAGCTCTTAATAACTCATCGAGATCTATTCTAGTATTTATAGGATGTGATCTCCAAAATTGCCCTAGATTCTCTATAGGATTCGGAATTATCCTTTGTATTTGAAAATTCAAATTGTATCTTATCCTTATCCCACATATACAGTTTATTTTCCTTAGATCATTTTTATAACTGAATTCCCAAGTCGATATATCAACCACCCTATTTCTTAGAGAATTGAAATTATATCTATATAAAGTCGAAATCGTTACCTTGATATATCTTTGTTTAGGTATCCCATTGAAAATCACATCTTTGTCCCTCCATATTATCATAATCCCTGCCAATTCATGAGGTAAGAGAAAATATGTTATCCACTTAGATATTTGTTTAACTATTATGATTCCATTCCACCAAAAATATATAGTAATATAGACCGAGTCTCTATGCTCTGTAACTTATATCGGCTTTGATATTCCTCTGTCCAACAAAGAAGAGCCAATATCTTCTTTCTACATACATAAGCATACATACCAATCCTAGAGGTATTAATCTCTTTCTCATTATAATCCATCAGCCACCTAGACTTTTTGCCTCTTCTAGACTCTATCTTGTCACTAAGGCATCTTGGTTTCCATTCATCTGAATCATGAACTTTTATACTGCATTGCATTTTGATATTTTCCTCCAGTTTTAACATCATAGATTGTATATAGCGAAGATCCTCAGAGGTTTCTGAAATTATGTAATGCTTTAGCTCTGCTATATTACACCACCTATAACTTTTAGTCTTCCCTAATAGATTCATGAATCTTAATCTATGTTCCATTAATCCCACCGATTCAAATATTTTACCCCATAAGGCCAATTCCCCCTGGGGTATTATAACCACAATATATAAGAGTCTCAGACATACTGTTACCCATGCGTTGACAAATACTGTCGCAAACCTCCACCGTTGGCAGATTATTACGCTTTGTCCCAAATCTGCATATAATATCCAAAAATGAATTAGCAGTTGAAGCGCAATATTAGCTATATAATATCCGCTATACCATGTCTTATGAGTAAGTGAATTCTCTTCAAATATAAAATATTCATGACACTATCATGTAAAATACCACTCATCCAAATACCCCTAGATATGAAAACGTGATCATGTGTGCTTACAATTCCAAAACTCACAGATCAAGCATTCTTGAGAAATTTTATGTGATTAAGATATTTTCTCAATTTCTTTAGTTTCCTTTCCCATACCTTTTTGCTAAGTATAAACTCCTTAATTCTTAGATTAAACTTCCATTGTAAAAGGATCTCATGTAAGTCTTGTAGCTTTAATCCTATAACCAAATTTCCCATGTTTCTCACATTGAGACCACATTGATATGATTGAGCACAAAGTATCCAACCTCTAACAAAGAATCCAACCATTGCCAGCCAAATCAAGATTGTTACTGATCTAGTTTGTAGAATTGTCATTTCCTGCTTAACTCCCATTTGGAACTCCAATACTGTAAGCCATTTTCTAACTATGTCTCTACTAAAAACCTCTAACTTTGAACATTTTGGATTTCCACGTATATTTCTCCTAAGGAGCCATTCCGATTTCTTATAACTACTCTGGAAACATTCCCTATGTGACCGTGGACAAGTAGACCTATTTCTCACTCTACCTCGGATCATAACTAAACCCTTGGATGTGAATGTAATGTTATCATCATCCGTGGATCCGTTCCCCGGGTTAAACCCAATTACTGTCACAATGATGGTTTCCATCGTTATATCCAACTTATCTAGCAACATATGATCTTCACAGAAAAAGATATCCAGAGATTTCCAAAGAATCGCCACAAATCTTAAACCTTAACTGAAAATACTTACCGTTTTTACCTGACTCACACCTGCGAAAGTGTCGATCGTTAGCCACCACCGCCCTCGGATGCACCAAATCGGTTCACTCGCGATAATCCGATCTCCTAGCGTGAGTCCTCGATCTCCCGATCTCCTCAAAACCTGGCTCCCTAGATTCGTCACCCCTGCGCCGTCTAGAATCGATGAGCGGAGGAAGCCGAATCCACATGTACCGGTCGGAATCAGCCCCGTCCCCACAAACCCTAAATCATCGTCGTCGTCACGAGGGTCTATCTTGGTAACGCTATGGTTTGAGAGTATTTAAATATTTGTTTTCATCTGGACTTGATATTATTTAGAATTTGTGAGAAAGAGTGTTACTATAAATAGAAATATTTCATAGACAATTTGTTTGACCGGTTTTGGTAAGTACTAACTTATTGTCCAGAATACGAACTTTCTTCACTTGTGCCTACAGATTAAAATATAGCATAAGTGGGTGGGAATCAGATATACATTGAAATTTTATAATTCTCTGAATCCAAATCGAGTAAATCCAAGAAAAAAACTATGGGTGTATGGTAACATAATTCCTGATCGAATCCTTACTTTTAAATAAAAATATTTATTTGTGAATTAAAAAATTTCTCATACTCTATAGTTGGGTCCAATTTGATACGAATTCGAATCTAAGACAATGCAATAATTTGTCCACATCTCAGTCAACTTTGTGGTGCGTAGCTTGACGCCTACAAAATAAATTTAAAACAATTGTTCTAAGACAATCAAACTATCACAAAATTTTCCAAGTATCCCAAGTTTGTGAAGAATGATTTTCATTTTATAAATTCCGCCACTTAATAATTTTTCTACTTGATTATAATTCACTATTTAACTACTTCAGCAAAAAATTTGCGACAATCTGTAAACCTTGATTATATTAAAAACTAGTTCAGCTACAACCATATTTATTTTTAACTTTATTAAAAATCTAGTTTTGTTTAACGGATAGAGAAATAATTAAAAAGAATGTTTAATCAACCCCACTTCCTTAATTATAACTTATGAAGCATTTTCGTTCATCTAAGACCATAGTTTTTGAAGTAACATTAAGTGTTTGAGAAAATTAATTTACAAAAAAAGTATTTGAGAAAATGATATATATACACAAAAACTTATATATAAAAAAAAAAAAAATATATATATATATATGTAATATAGGGTTCACTGACTGTAATAGGATGACTATTTTATTATAGGAAATATCAAAAAACTTAATTAATTACTAAAAACCATAAAATATAACACTATTTATGAAACGCCATAAAAATGTCTTTAGTAACAATTTATTATATTTCTCATTGTTTAAAAACGGACAGGTGTATATTTTACATATATCAAACAATCAAATATTTTTTCAAAAAGAACATAAAGTGTTTATTGTTTCAAAATTTTGTAACGTATAAAACATTAATCGTCAATGTGATCTCATAAACATTTACTTGCTAATATTTGATATGAGTTTTTTTTTAGTTTACACCATGTAAATAAGAATTCAACTTTTGTTTTAGGTGCAACCAGGAATCTATGTTTCACAATAGGTGGAATTAGCACTATTTAAACTTATGCTATATAGAAGTTACAAGAAAAAAATATATCGTCGATCCAATATATTAAAAATATCCCTTTTAAGTGAGAAAATGTAAATAACTAATTGAAGAAATGTCCCCTATATTTCAATCTCAGTTTGTTTTACTATTTTCCTAGCTAAAATTTTGAATATCTACATCACCTATATATTCTTCCACATAAAATTTCAGTTGACTGAGACAAAAGTCTTTTCAATTAGATCAACATTAAGAGTAGTCAGAGAAGAGAGGTCGTCCAAGTGGTAGTTGCTAACTAGCACTTCTTTCCTTTGTCTCATTTATTTATCTTATGTTTTGTAACCTCAATTTCTCTTTTATGAAATATTATAATATTTCAATGCAAATTATTCGTGCCAACTTGTAATTCAGTTATTGGCGCACAAGTGAACAAAAGGCTAGTACTTATTTGAAATAGTCAAAGTCTCATGAGAAACCTTTTTCTATTTGATTGATATTAGATTTGAAGGACTACATAAAAAACAGTGGATGCATTAAATCCTACATAATAAAGAGGATGAGAAGATAGCAATCCCAAAATAAAACCAAATTACAATACTAAATCAAGTCTTTCATATGACCCAAGAAGATCCCGCACAACATTTTCGGAGATGGGTTTATGGAGGATGACTTGAAAACACAAACTGGTTTTCTCTGAAGATGGTGATTCTCTTTTCTAGAATTGCAAATGTTGAAAGATTTCCGGCTAAGCTTTTTTTTTGGTTTTAATGTCAAATTTTCCGGCTAAACTTGTTACAAAGAACATGCTAAATTAGAAGAAATCAATTACTCCAACACTCAAAACCAATCGAGATACCAGAATTACCACAGATACAAGGGGTAAGAGTACTCCCAAACTAAAACGCCATCCAACCATAGAAAATTAATTCTAAAGGTAGGATAGAAAGCAACAGAGGCATAATACTTAATCACATGAACCAATCAAGTAAAGCCCGAGCCCAAATCAGATTCCAGACATAACCAAACTAAAACACTTGAGCTTAAGATAGCTTAACTAAAATAAACCAGCCAGAGAGAAAAAGAACTAAACAAAGAGAACCAAACGCAAGACTAGCTTCGTTATTGAGATGCCAAGACTCCACGCGAGACACCTCCAGTGAGACTTCCAAAAACCATCCACTGATTTCGCTTACAGATCTAAAGATTTCTCCACTCTCCCGTGAAAAACAAAAAAAACACAGTAAAGAGAAAAGACGAAAAGAAAAAGGAAAAACTGACGACTGGAACTAAAAGAGCCTCCTGCCACCACTCCAAAGGCAAAGACGGTGGCTGAGTTCTAGATAGGGTTTCACTATTCTGTGTCGAGAGAGAAAAGAGGCGAAGTTGACCGAATCATTTTATGTTTTTGTCAACGGTATATTATATTGGGGCACAACTGGCCGGTCAGTTGCCAAATTCCTACATAATGTAGGCGGAGGGACTCAATCCCTTATTGTGCAAATGATTGTCTTATGTGGATTTACCGTCAGCCACTAAGCTAAAAGCATTTGCGTTGATCGAATCATTTTGAATAACATTTTTGTCTTATTAATATATTTCCTCTTCTTTTCTTCTTCTTCTTTTATATATATATATATATATATATATATATATATATCTTTTATTTTATATTTTATTCTCAA
This sequence comes from Lepidium sativum, assembly GCA_023374145.1. NCBI lineage: Eukaryota > Viridiplantae > Streptophyta > Magnoliopsida > Brassicales > Brassicaceae > Lepidium > Lepidium sativum. The sequence goes on along the minus strand of JAKUCM010002681.1, from coordinate 1,689 downwards.
TTTATCTTTTCTGTTATTATCTTCCCTAAAATTTTAATTTGTCCCTATCATCTATGTATTATTGTAAAGAGAAAGTATTAAGAATAAAATTTCAGTTGACTAATTGAAAAGTCTTTTCGAAGATTAGCATTGAGAGTAGCCTCAACGAAGAGGTCATCCAAGTGATAATTGCTAACTAGATGTGTACATGAAGGACGTTATCCACTAGGAGGCCTCCTTTGGCATTATGTAAACAAGAATACACACTTAATTTGAGAGTCATATATGTTTGCATAGGGATTTTTATCGTCAAAATTTCCAACAATTTGGACCATTCGATGCTCTTGTTGGACTTTAAAACATTAATACAAAGCAACTTTAAAAGAACAAATAATATACCATATATAACTACTCAACAAGTCTCATATTGACCGTCATCACCACCCTCACCGTTAACCCCCGCCTCTAGCCAAGGCCACAAGAATATCAAAACACTAATTCACAAGAAGCAATAGCTATGATGATTATTATCGAAGTCTCTATCTTAAGCAAAATCACTTCTTATAATAAAGCTCTTATCGGTAATATGTGATATAAGATCCAAAACATCTGATGATATTTTTGACAAAAGTACCTAATCGTTAGGAATTTACGATCAGAAAAAAATGTTTTCTCAGAAATCTATTTAAAATTCTCGATGCATGTCAATTCCATCTGAATAATATAATACATGTATAGACTGATAAAACTTTAAACCTGTTATCAAGTTTTTTGTTTTGGTTAAATCCTGTTATCAAGTTCTCTACTCAAATTTTATTACATCAAGAATCAAAATTTTTTAGCTAAACAATAAAAAGTTATATCTTTCTTTTTGTATAGATGGTGTTTTAGGTTTTTTTACACATTAAAAAAACATTAATTATTTATTTTTTCTTAAACAAAATATGTTTTATTGCAAGTTCCAACACAATCTAACCAATTATAAATTAATTTACAGAATTTAAATAGTCAAAAACACTAAAACACACTAAATTTTGTTTAGTAATCTTAAAACATCAACTAAAATGAAACAATATTTTAGTTTATGCAAACTGAGGTTTTTGTTTGCAAATTAACTTTGTAAGTGCAAGTTGATTATACTCAAGCACCGAAATTGATGAGAAAGTAAACAAAAAGTCACGACATAAGACTTTAATTTATTTTATCTTTTTTGATAAAAACAACCCAAAAAAAAGTAAATTACGAATAACTTAAACAGTGAATTACAACTAACAGGGAATTACAAACAACCCAAAAACAATGCATTAAAAACAACCCAGAAACAGTTCAATACAAACAAACCAGAAACAGTGCATTTCACTCGGGCACATCAATCCCTATCAGTCCCAAAAGAAGCCTTGCAACACTTAACATTCCCGATCTCATACCTCTGCTTTTAGTACCCAATGCGTCGGGATCCATACACTTCAAATGAATATCAACCTTACATAACTCACACCTGTACCTCCAAGATTTGCACGGCTCGTGACAAACCATGCATTCACTTTCTTCTGTGAGGCAAAGCTCCAAGGAATGGTCAGGGTGAAGCACGTGAGGCACGCGCTCAGGCAACAACGTGCAGAGAGGGTGGACATCGAAGCCACAAGGTTCACATTGGTATAAGAGCCCCTCGATAGATTCGTCGCAGATGTCGCACATACGTTTGTCTTG
>JAKUCM010002680.1:0-18597 GCA_023374145.1 Lepidium sativum | reverse complement strand
TATTAGTGAACCCGTCAGAAAATACTTTGGTTGAGTTATGAAGTCGAGCTTGATGTTAACGTCTAGCAATGTTCATACGATCCTTCTACACATGGGATCTCTTTTATCTTAGTTCATGGCGACGTAGTGTCATTTTTACAACAGAAAGTGTGCTAAGCCAACATAGAGTGGCCTTATAGGTCACAAAATATAAATATTTCGCCTTAGTCTATAAGCTATATCTATTAGTGAAGCTGTAATGAACTACTTTGGTTGTGTTATGAAGTCGAGCTTGATCCTAACAACTAGCCATGTTCATACGATCCTTCTACACATGTGATCTCTTTTAGCTAGGTTCAAGGCAAGTAATGTCATTTTAACATGAGAAATTGTGCTAAGCCAACTTAGAGTGGTATCATAGGTCGCAACCTTACCATTTTGCCTTACTATATAAACTATGTCTATTGGTGAACCCGTCAGAAATTACTTTGGTTGAGTTATGAAGTCGAGCTTGATGTTAACGTCTAGCCATGTTCATACGATCCTTCTACACATGTGATCTCTTTTAGCTAGGTTTAAGGCAAGTAATGTCATTTTAACATGAGAAATTGTGCTAAGCCAACTTAGAGTGGTATCATAGGTCGCAACCTTACCATTTTACCATACTATATAAACTATGTCTAATGGTGAACCCGTCAGAAATTACTTTGGTTGAGTTATCAAGTCGAGCTTGATGTTAACGTCTATCAATGTTCACACGATCCTTCTACACATGGGATCCCTTTTAGCTTAGTTCATGGCGACGTAATGTCATTTTTACAACAGAAAGTGTGCTAAGCCAACTTAGAGTGGCCTTATAGGTCACAAAATTTATACTTTGCCTTAGTCTATAAGCTATGTCTATTAGTAAAGCTATAATGAACTACTTTGGTTGTGTTATGAAGTCGAGCTTGATCCTAACAACTAGCCATGTTCCTACGATCCTTCTACACATATGATCTCTTTTAGCTAGGTTCAAGGCAAGTAATGTCATTTTAACATTCGAGAAATTGTGCTAAGCCAACTTAGAGTGGTATCATAGGTCGCAACCTTACCATTTTACCTTAATATATAAACTATGTCTATTGGTGAACCCTTCAGAAATTACTTTAATTGAGTTATGAAGTCGAGCTTGATGTTAACGTCTAGCCATGTTCATACGATCCTTCTACTCATGGAATCTCTTTTAGCTTAGTTCATGGTGACATAATGTCATTTTTACAATAGAAAGTGTGCTAAGCTAACTTAGAGTGGCCTTATAGGTCACAAAATATATATTTTGCCTTAGTCTATAAGCTATGTCTATTAAAAAGCTATAATGAACTACTTTGGTTGTGTTATGAAGTCGAGCTTGATCCTAACAACTAGCCATGTTCATACGATCCTTCTACACATGTGATCTCTTTTAGCTAGGTTCAAGGCAAGTAATGTCATTTTAACATGAGAAATTGTGCTAAGCAACCTTAGAGTGGTATCATAGGTCGCAACCTTACCATTTTACCTTACTATATAAACTATGTCTATTAGTGAACCCGTCAGAAATTACTTTGGTTGAGTTATGAAGTCGAGCTTGATGTTAACGTCTAGCAATGTTCATACGATCCTTCTACACATGGGATCTCTTTTATCTTAGTTCATGGCGACGTAGTGTCATTTTTACAACAGAAAGTGTGCTAAGCCAACATAGAGTGGCCTTATAGGTCACAAAATATAAATATTTTGCCTTAGTCTATAAGCTATATCTATTAGTGAAGCTGTAATGAACTACTTTGGTTGTGTTATGAAGTCGAGCTTGATCCTAACAACTAGCCATGTTCATACGATCCTTCTACACATGTGATCTCTTTTAGCTAGGTTCAAGGCAAGTAATGTCATTTTAACATGAGAAATTGTGCTAAGCCAACTTAGAGTGGTATCATAGGTCGCAACCTTACCATTTTACCTTAATATATAAACTATGTCTATTGGTGAACCCGTCAGAAATTACTTTGGATTAGTTATGAAGTCGATCTTGATGTTAACGTCTAGCCATGTTCATACGATCCTTCTACACATGGGATCTCTTTTATCTTAGTTCATGGCGACGTAATGTCATTTTTACAACAGAAAGTGTGCTAAGCAACCATAGAGTGGCCTTATAGGTCACAAAATATATATTTTGCCTTAGTCTATAAGCTATGTCTATTAGTAAAGCTATAATGAACTACTTTGGTTGTGTTATGAAGTCGAGCTTGATCCTAACAACTAGCCATGCTCATACGATCCTTCTACACATGTGATCTCTTTTAGCTAGGCTCAAGGCAAGTAATGTCATTTTAACATGAGAAATTGTGCTAAGCCAACTTAGAGTGGTATCATAGGTCGCAACCTTACCATTTTACCTTAATATATAAACTATGTCTATTGGTGAAGCCGTCAGAAATTACTTTGGATTAGTTATGAAGTCGAGCTTGATGTTAACGTCTAGCCATGTTCATACGATCCTTCTACACATGGGATCTCTTTTATCTTACTTTATGGCGACGTAATGTCATTTTTACAAGAGAAAGTGTGCTAAGCCAACTTAGAGTGGCCTCATAGGTCACAACATTTCTATTTTGCCTTAGTCTATAAGCTATGTCTATTAGTAAACCCGTAATGCACTACTTTGGTTGTGTTATAAAGTCGAGCTTGATCCTAACAATTAGCCATGTTCATACGATCCTTCTACACATGTGATCTCTTTTAGCTAGGTTCAAGGAAAGTAATGTCATTTTAACATGAGAAATTGTGCTAAGGCAACTTTGAGTGGTATCATAGTTCGCGACCTTACCATTTTACCTTAATATATAAACTATGTCTAATGGTGAACCCGTCAGAAATTACTTTGGTTGAGTTATCAAGTCGAGCTTGATGTTAACGTCTATCAATGTTCACACGATCCTTCTACACATGGGATCCCTTTTAGCTTAGTTCATGGCGACGTAATGTCATTTTTACAACAGAAAGTGTGCTAAGCCAACTTAGAGTGGCCTTCTAGGTCACAAAATTTATACTTTGCCTTATTCTATAAGCTATGTCTATTAGTGAAGCCGTAATGAACTACTTTGGTTGTGTTATGAAGTCGAGCTTGATCCTAACAACTAGCCATGTTCATACGATCCTTCTACACATGTGATCTCTTTTAGCTAGGTTTAAGGCAAGTAATGTCATTTTAACATGAGAAATTGTGCTAAGCCAACTTAGAGTGGTATCATAGGTCGCAACCTTACCATTTTACCTTACTATATAAACTATGTCTATTGGTGAACCCGTCAGAAATTACTTTAATTGAGTTATGAAGTCGAGCTTGATGTTAACGTCTAGCCATGTTCATACGATCCTTCTACTCATGGGATCTCTTTTAGCTTAGTTCATGGTGACATAATGTCATTTTTACAATAGAAAGTGTGCTAAGCTAACTTAGAGTGGCCTTATAGGTCACAAAATATATATTTTGCCTTAGTCTATAAGCTATGTCTATTAAAAAGCTATAATGAACTACTTTGGTTGTGTTATGAAGTCGAGCTTGATCCTAACAACTAGCCATGTTCATACGATCCTTCTACACATGTGATCTCTTTTAGCTAGGTTCAAGGCAAGTAATGTCATTTTAACATGAGAAATTGTACTAAGCAACCTTAGAGTGGTATCATAGGTCGCAACCTTACCATTTTACCTTAATATATAAACTATGTCTATTGGTGAACCCGTCAGAAATTACTTTAATTGAGTTATGAAGTCGAGCTTGATGTTAACGTCTAGCCATGTTCATACGATCCTTCTACTCATGGGATCTCTTTTTGCTTAGTTCATGGTGACATAATGTCATTTTTACAATACAAAGTGTGCTAAGCTAACTTAGAGTGGCCTTATAGGTCACAAAATATATATTTTGCCTTAGTCTATAAGCTATGTCTATTAAAAAGCTATAATGAACTACTTTGGTTGTGTTATGAAGTCGAGCTTGATCCTAACAACTAGCCATGTTCATACGATCCTTTTACACATGTGATCTCTTTTAGCTAGGTTCAAGGCAAGTAATGTCATTTTAACATGAGAAATTGTGCTAAGCAACCTTAGAGTGGTATCATAGGTCGCAGCCTTACCATTTTGCCTTACTATATAAACTATGTCTATTGGTGAACCCATCAGAAATTACTTTGGTTGAGTTATGAAGTCGAGCTTGATGTTAACGTCTAGCCATGTTCATACGATCCTTCTACACATGGGATCTCTTTTATCTTAGTTCATGGCGACGTAATGTCATTTTTACAACAGAAAGTGTGCTAAGCAACCATAGAGTGGCCTTATAGGTCACAAAATATAAATATTTTGCCTTAGTCTATAAGCTATATCTATTAGTGAATCCGTAATGAACTACTTTGGTTGTGTTATGAAGTCGAGCTTGATCCTAACAACAAGCCATGTTCATACGATCCTTCTACACATGTGATCTCTTTTAGCTAGGTTTAAGGCAAGTAATGTCATTTTAACATGAGAAATTGTGCTAAGCCAACTTAGAGTGGTATCATAGGTCGCAACCTTACCATTTTACCTTAATATATAAACTATGTCTATTGGTGAAGCCGTCAGAAATTACTTTGGATTAGTTATGAAGTCGAGCTTGATGTTAACGTCTAGCCATGTTCATACGATCCTTCTACACATGGGATCTCTTTTATCTTAGTTTATGGCGACGTAATGTCATTTTTACAAGAGAAAGTGTGCTAAGCCAACTTAGAGTGGCCTTATAGGTCACAACATTTCTATTTTGCCTTAGTCTATAAGCTATGTCTATTAGTAAACCCGTAATGCACTACTTTGGTTGTGTTATAAAGTCGAGCTTGATCCTAACAATTAGCCATGTTCATACGATCCTTCTACACATGTGATCTCTTTTAGCTAGGTTCAAGGAAAGTAATGTCATTTTAACATGAGAAATTGTGCTAAGGCAACTTTGAGTGGTATCATAGTTCGCGACCTTACCATTTTACCTTAATATATAAACTATGTCTAATGGTGAACCCGTCAGAAATTACTTTGGTTGAGTTATCAAGTCGAGCTTGATGTTAACGTCTATCAATGTTCACACGATCCTTCTACACATGGGATCCCTTTTAGCTTAGTTCATGGCGACGTAATGTCATTTTTACAACAGAAAGTGTGCTAAGCCAACTTAGAGTGGCCTTATAGGTCACAAAATTTATACTTTGCCTTAGTCTATAAGCTATGTCTATTAGTAAAGCTATAATGAACTACTTTGGTTGTGTTATGAAGTCGAGCTTGATCCTAAAAACTAGCCATGTTCCTACGATCCTTCTACACATATGATCTCTTTTAGCTAGGTTCAAGGCAAGTAATGTCATTTTAACATGAGAAATTGTGCTAAGCCAACTTAGAGTGGTATCATAGGTCGCAACCTTACCATTTTACCTTAATATATAAACTATGTCTATTGGTGAACCCTTCAGAAATTACTTTAATTGAGTTATGAAGTCGAGCTTGATGTTAACGTCTAGCCATGTTCATACGATCCTTCTACTCATGGGATCTCTTTTAGCTTAGTTCATGGTGACATAATGTCATTTTTACAATAGAAAGTGTGCTAAGCTAACTTAGAGTGGCCTTATAGGTCACAAAATATATATTTTGCCTTAGTCTATAAGCTATGTCTATTAAAAAGCTATAACGAACTACTTTGGTTGTGTTATGAAGTCGAGCTTGATCCTAACAACTAGCCATGTTCATACGATCCTTCTACACATGTGATCTCTTTTAGCTAGGTTCAAGGCAAGTAATGTCATTTTAACATGAGAAATTGTGCTAAGCAACCTTAGAGTGGTATCATAGGTCGCAACCTTACCATTTTACCTTACTATATAAACTATGTCTATTAGTGAACCCGTCAGAAATTACTTTGGTTGAGTTATGAAGTCGAGCTTGATGTTAACGTCTAGCAATGTTCATACGATCCTTCTACACATGGGATCTCTTTTATCTTAGTTCATGGCGACGTAGTGTCATTTTTACAACAGAAAGTGTGCTAAGCCAACATAGAGTGGCCTTATAGGTCACAAAATATAAATATTTTGCCTTAGTCTATAAGCTATATCTATTAGTGAAGCTGTAATGAACTACTTTGGTTGTGTTATGAAGTCGAGCTTGATCCTAACAACTAGCCATGTTCATACGATCCTTCTACACATGTGATCTCTTTTAGCTAGGTTCAAGGCAAGTAATGTCATTTTAACATGAGAAATTGTGCTAAGCCAACTTAGAGTGGTATCATAGGTCGCAACCTTACCATTTTACCTTAATATATAAACTATGTCTATTGGTGAACCCGTCAGAAATTACTTTGGATTAGTTATGAAGTCGATCTTGATTTTAACGTCTAGCCATGTTCATACGATCCTTCTACACATGGGATCTCTTTTATCTTAGTTCATGGCGACGTAATGTCATTTTTACAACAGAAAGTGTGCTAAGCAACCATAGAGTGGCCTTATAGGTCACAAAATATATATTTTGCCTTAGTCTATAAGCTATGTCTATTAGTAAAGCTATAATGAACTACTATGGTTGTGTTATGAAGTCGAGCTTGATCCTAACAACTAGCCATGCTCATACGATCCTTCTACACATGTGATCTCTTTTAGCTAGGCTCAAGGCAAGTAATGTCATTTTAACATGAGAAATTGTGCTAAGCCAACTTAGAGTGGTATCATAGGTCGCAACCTTACCATTTTACCTTAATATATAAACTATGTCTATTGGTGAAGCCGTCAGAAATTACTTTGGATTAGTTATGAAGTCGAGCTTGATGTTAACGTCTAGCCATGTTCATACGATCCTTCTACACATGGGATCTCTTTTATCTTAGTTTATGGCGACGTAATGTCATTTTTACAAGAGAAAGTGTGCTAAGCCAACTTAGAGTGGCCTCATAGGTCACAACATTTCTATTTTGCCTTAGTCTATAAGCTATGTCTATTAGTAAACCCGTAATGCACTACTTTGGTTGTGTTATAAAGTCGAGCTTGATCCTAACAATTAGCCATGTTCATACGATCCTTCTACACATGTGATCTCTTTTAGCTAGGTTCAAGGAAAGTAATGTCATTTTAACATGAGAAATTGTGCTAAGGCAACTTTGAGTGGTATCATAGTTCGCGACCTTACCATTTTACCTTAATATATAAACTATGTCTAATGGTGAACCCGTCAGAAATTACTTTGGTTGAGTTATCAAGTCGAGCTTGATGTTAACGTCTATCAATGTTCACACGATCCTTCTACACATGGGATCCCTTTTAGCTTAGTTCATGGCGACGTAATGTCATTTTTACAACAGAAAGTGTGCTAAGCCAACTTAGAGTGGCCTTATAGGTCACAAAATTTATACTTTGCCTTAGTCTATAAGCTATGTCTATTAGTAAAGCTATAATGAACTACTTTGGTTGTGTTATGAAGTCGAGCTTGATCCTAAAAACTAGCCATGTTCCTACGATCCTTCTACACATATGATCTCTTTTAGCTAGGTTCAAGGCAAGTAATGTCATTTTAACATGAGAAATTGTGCTAAGCCAACTTAGAGTGGTATCATAGGTCGCAACCTTACCATTTTACCTTAATATATAAACTATGTCTATTGGTGAACCCTTCAGAAATTACTTTAATTGAGTTATGAAGTCGAGCTTGATGTTAACGTCTAGCCATGTTCATACGATCCTTCTACTCATGGGATCTCTTTTAGCTTAGTTCATGGTGACATAATGTCATTTTTACAATAGAAAGTGTGCTAAGCTAACTTAGAGTGGCCTTATAGGTCACAAAATATATATTTTGCCTTAGTCTATAAGCTATGTCTATTAAAAAGCTATAACGAACTACTTTGGTTGTGTTATGAAGTCGAGCTTGATCCTAACAACTAGCCATGTTCATACGATCCTTCTACACATGTGATCTCTTTTAGCTAGGTTCAAGGCAAGTAATGTCATTTTAACATGAGAAATTGTGCTAAGCAACCTTAGAGTGGTATCATAGGTCGCAACCTTACCATTTTACCTTACTATATAAACTATGTCTATTAGTGAACCCGTCAGAAATTACTTTGGTTGAGTTATGAAGTCGAGCTTGATGTTAACGTCTAGCAATGTTCATACGATCCTTCTACACATGGGATCTCTTTTATCTTAGTTCATGGCGACGTAGTGTCATTTTTACAACAGAAAGTGTGCTAAGCCAACATAGAGTGGCCTTATAGGTCACAAAATATAAATATTTTGCCTTAGTCTATAAGCTATATCTATTAGTGAAGCTGTAATGAACTACTTTGGTTGTGTTATGAAGTCGAGCTTGATCCTAACAACTAGCCATGTTCATACGATCCTTCTACACATGTGATCTCTTTTAGCTAGGTTCAAGGCAAGTAATGTCATTTTAACATGAGAAATTGTGCTAAGCCAACTTAGAGTGGTATCATAGGTCGCAACCTTACCATTTTACCTTAATATATAAACTATGTCTATTGGTGAAGCCGTCAGAAATTACTTTGGATTAGTTATGAAGTCGAGCTTGATGTTAACGTCTAGCCATGTTCATACGATCCTTCTACACATGGGATCTCTTTTATCTTAGTTTATGGCGACGTAATGTCATTTTTACAAGAGAAAGTGTGCTAAGCCAACTTAGAGTGGCCTCATAGGTCACAACATTTCTATTTTGCCTTAGTCTATAAGCTATGTCTATTAGTAAACCCGTAATGCACTACTTTGGTTGTGTTATAAAGTCGAGCTTGATCCTAACAATTAGCCATGTTCATACGATCCTTCTACACATGTGATCTCTTTTAGCTAGGTTCAAGGAAAGTAATGTCATTTTAACATGAGAAATTGTGCTAAGGCAACTTTGAGTGGTATCATAGTTCGCGACCTTACCATTTTACCTTAATATATAAACTATGTCTAATGGTGAACCCGTCAGAAATTACTTTGGTTGAGTTATCAAGTCGAGCTTGATGTTAACGTCTATCAATGTTCACACGATCCTTCTACACATGGGATCCCTTTTAGCTTAGTTCATGGCGACGTAATGTCATTTTTACAACAGAAAGTGTGCTAAGCCAACTTAGAGTGGCCTTATAGGTCACAAAATTTATACTTTGCCTTAGTCTATAAGCTATGTCTATTAGTAAAGCTATAATGAACTACTTTGGTTGTGTTATGAAGTCGAGCTTGATCCTAAAAACTAGCCATGTTCCTACGATCCTTCTACACATATGATCTCTTTTAGCTAGGTTCAAGGCAAGTAATGTCATTTTAACATGAGAAATTGTGCTAAGCCAACTTAGAGTGGTATCATAGGTCGCAACCTTACCATTTTACCTTAATATATAAACTATGTCTATTGGTGAACCCTTCAGAAATTACTTTAATTGAGTTATGAAGTCGAGCTTGATGTTAACGTCTAGCCATGTTCATACGATCCTTCTACTCATGGGATCTCTTTTAGCTTAGTTCATGGTGACATAATGTCATTTTTACAATAGAAAGTGTGCTAAGCTAACTTAGAGTGGCCTTATAGGTCACAAAATATATATTTTGCCTTAGTCTATAAGCTATGTCTATTAAAAAGCTATAACGAACTACTTTGGTTGTGTTATGAAGTCGAGCTTGATCCTAACAACTAGCCATGTTCATACGATCCTTCTACACATGTGATCTCTTTTAGCTAGGTTCAAGGCAAGTAATGTCATTTTAACATGAGAAATTGTGCTAAGCAACCTTAGAGTGGTATCATAGGTCGCAACCTTACCATTTTACCTTACTATATAAACTATGTCTATTAGTGAACCCGTCAGAAATTACTTTGGTTGAGTTATGAAGTCGAGCTTGATGTTAACGTCTAGCAATGTTCATACGATCCTTCTACACATGGGATCTCTTTTATCTTAGTTCATGGCGACGTAGTGTCATTTTTACAACAGAAAGTGTGCTAAGCCAACATAGAGTGGCCTTATAGGTCACAAAATATAAATATTTTGCCTTAGTCTATAAGCTATATCTATTAGTGAAGCTGTAATGAACTACTTTGGTTGTGTTATGAAGTCGAGCTTGATCCTAACAACTAGCCATGTTCATACGATCCTTCTACACATGTGATCTCTTTTAGCTAGGTTCAAGGCAAAGTAATGTCATTTTAACATGAGAAATTGTGCTAAGCCAACTTAGAGTGGTATCATAGGTCGCAACCTTACCATTTTACCTTAATATATAAACTATGTCTATTGGTGAACCCCGTCAGAAATTACTTTGGATTAGTTATGAAGTCGATCTTGATTTTAACGTCTAGCCATGTTCATACGATCCTTTCTCATGGGATCTCTTTTTGCTTAGTTCATGGTGACATATTGTCATTTTTACAATAGAAAGTGTGCTAAGCTAACTTAGAGTGGCCTTATAGGTCACAAAATATATATTTTCCCTTAGTCTATAAGCTATGTCTATTAAAAAGCTATAATGAACTACTTTGGTTGTGTTATGAAGTCGAGCTTGATCCTAACAACTAGCCATGTTCATACGATCCTTCTACACATGTGATATCTTTTAGCTAGGTTCAAGGCAAGTAATGTCATTTTAACATGAGAAATTGTGCTAAGCAACCTTAGAGTGGTATCATAGGTCGCAACCTTACCATTTTGCCTTACTATATAAACTATGTCTATTGGTGAACCCGTCAGAAATTACTTTGGTTGAGTTATGAAGTCGAGCTTGATGTTAACGTCTAGCCATGTTCATACGATCCTTCTACACATGGGATCTCTTTTATCTTAGTTCATGGCGACGTAATGTCATTTTTACAACAGAAAGTGTGCTAAGCAACCATAGAGTGGCCTTATAGGTCACAAAATATAAATATTTTGCCTTAGTCTATAAGCTATATCTATTAGTGAATCCGTAATGAACTACTTTGGTTGTGTTATGAAGTCGAGCTTGATCCTAACAACTAGCCATGTTCATACGATCCTTCTACACATGTGATCTCTTTTAGCTAGGATTAAGGCAAGTAATGTCATTTTAACATGAGAAACTGTGCTAAGCCAACTTAGAGTGGTATCATAGGTCGCAACCTTACCATTTTACCTTAATATATAAACTATGTCTATTAATGAACCCGTCAGAAATTACTTTGGATTAGTTATGAAGTCGAGCTTGATGTTAACGTCTAGCCATGTTCATACGATCCTTCTACACATGGGATCTATTTTATCTTAGTTTATGGCGACGTAATGTCATTTTTACAAGAGAAAGTGTGCTAAGCCAACTTAGAGTGGCCTCATAGGTCACAACATTTCTATTTTGCCTTAGTCTATAAGCTATGTCTATTAGTAAACCCGTAATGCACTACTTTGGTTGTGTTATAAAGTCGAGCTTGATCCTAACAATTAGCCATGTTCATACGATCCTTCTACACATGTGATCTCTTTTAGCTAGGTTCAAGGAAAGTAATGTCATTTTAACATGAGAAATTGTGCTAAGGCAACTTTGAGTGGTATCATAGTTCGCGACCTTACCATTTTACCTTAATATATAAACTATGTCTAATGGTGAACCCGTCAGAAATTACTTTGGTTGAGTTATCAAGTCGAGCTTGATGTTAACGTCTATCAATGTTCACACGATCCTTCTACACATGGGATCCCTTTTAGCTTAGTTCATGGCGACGTAATGTCATTTTTACAACAGAAAGTGTGCTAAGCCAACATAGAGTGGCCTTATAGGTCACAAAATATAAATATTTTGCCTGAGTCTATAAGCTATATCTATTAGTGAATCCGTAATGAACTACTTTGGTTGTGTTATGAAGTCGAGCTTGATCCTAACAACTAGCCATGTTCATACGATCCTTCTACACATGTGATCTCTTTTACCTAGGTTTAAGGCAAGTAATGTCATTTTAACATGAGAAATTGTGCTCAGCCAACTTAGAGTGGTATCATAGGTCACAACCTTACCATTTTACCTTAATATATAAACTATGTCTATTGGTGAACCCATCAGAAATTAGTTTAATTGAGTTATGAAGTCGGGCTTGATGTTAACGTCTAGCCATGTTCATACGATCCTTCTACTCATGGGATCTCTTTTTGCTTAGTTCATGGTGACATAATGTCATTTTTACAATAGAAAGTGTGCTAAGCTAACTTAGAGTGGCCTTATAGGTCACAAAATATATATTTTCCCTTAGTCTATAAGCTATGTCTATTAAAAAGCTATAATGAACTACTTTGGTTGTGTTATGAAGTCGAGCTTGATCCTAACAACTAGCCATGTTCATACGATCCTTCTACACATGTGATATCTTTTAGCAAGTAATGTCATTTTAACTATCTCTTTTTGCTTAGTTCATGGTGACATAATGTCATTTTTACAATACAAAGTGTGCTAAGCTAACTTAGAGTGGCCTTATAGGTCACAAAATATATATTTTCCCTTAGTCTATAAGCTATGTCTATTAAAAAGCTATAATGAACTACTTTGGTTGTGTTATGAAGTCGAGCTTGATCCTAACAACTAGCCATGTTCATACGATCCTTCTACACATGTGATCTCTTTTAGCTAGGTTCAAGGCAAGTAATGTCATTTTAACATGAGAAATTGTGCTAAGCAACCTTAGAGTGGTATCATAGGTCGCAACCTTACCATTTTGCCTTACTATATAAACTATGTCTATTGGTGAACCCGTCAGAAATTACTTTGGTTGAGTTATGAAGTCGAGCTTGATGTTAACGTCTAGCCATGTTCATACGATCCTTCTACACATGGGATCTCTTTTATCTTAGTTCATGGCGACGTAATGTCATTTTTACAACAGAAAGTGTGCTAAGCAACCATAGAGTGGCCTTATCGGTCACAAAATATAAATATTTTGCCTTAGTCTATAAGCTATATCTATTAGTGAATCCGTAATGAACTACTTTGGTTGTGTTATGAAGTCGAGCTTGATCCTAACAACTAGCCATGTTCATACGATCCTTCTACACATGTGATCTCTTTTAGCTAGGTTTAAGGCAAGTAATGTCATTTTAACATGAGAAATTGTGCTAAGCCAACTTAGAGTGGTATCATAGGTCGCAACCTTACCATTTTACCTTAATATATAAACTATGTCTATTGGTGAACCCGTCAGAAATTACTTTGGATTAGTTATGAAGTCGAGCTTGATGTTAACGTCTAGCCATGTTCATACGATCCTTCTACACATGGGATCTCTTTTATCTTAGTTCATGGCGACGTAATGTCATTTTTACAACAGAAAGTGTGCTAAGCAACCATAGAGTGGCCTTATAGGTCACAAAATATATATTTTGCCTTAGTCTATAAGCTATGTCTATTAGTAAAGCTATAATGAACTACTTTGGTTGTGTTATGAAGTCGAGCTTGATCCTAACAACTAGCCATGCTCATACGATCCTTCTACACATGTGATCTCTTTTAGCTAGGCTCAAGGCAAGTAATGTCATTTTAACATGAGAAATTGTGCTAAGCCAACTTAGAGTGGTATCATAGGTCGCAACCTTACCATTTTACCTTAATATATAAACTATGTCTATTGGTGAACCCGTCAGAAATTACTTTGGATTAGTTATGAAGTCGAGCTTGATGTTAACGTCTAGCCATGTTCATACGATCCTTCTACACATGGGATCTCTTTTATCTTAGTTTATGGCGACGTAATGTCTTTTTTACAAGAGAAAGTGTGCTAAGCCAACTTAGAGTGGCCTCATAGGTCACAACATTTCTATTTTGCCTTAGTCTATAAGCTATGTCTATTAGTAAACCCGTAATGCACTACTTTGGTTGTGTTATAAAGTCGAGCTTGATCCTAACAATTAGCCATGTTCATACGATCCTTCTACACATGTGATCTCTTTTAGCTAGGTTCAAGGAAAGTAATGTCATTTTAACATGAGAAATTGTGCTAAGGCAACTTTGAGTGGTATCATAGTTCGCGACCTTACCATTTTACCTTAATATATAAACTATGTCTAATGGTGAACCCGTCAGAAATTACTTTGGTTGAGTTATCAAGTCGAGCTTGATGTTAACGTCTATCAATGTTCACACGATCCTTCTACACATGGGATCCCTTTTAGCTTAGTTCATGGCGACGTAATGTCATTTTTACAACAGAAAGTGTGCTAAGCCAACATAGAGTGGCCTTATAGGTCACAAAATATAAATATTTTGCCTTAGTCTATAAGCTATATCTATTAGTGAATCCGTAATGAACTACTTTGGTTGTGTTATGAAGTCGAGCTTGATCCTAACAACTAGCCATGTTCATACGATCCTTCTACACATGTGATCTCTTTTACCTAGGTTTAAGGCAAGTAATGTCATTTTAACATGAGAAATTGTGCTAAGCCAACTTAGAGTGGTATCATAGGTCACAACCTTACCATTTTACCTTAATATATAAACTATGTCTATTGGTGAACCCATCAGAAATTAGTTTAATTGAGTTATGAAGTCGGGCTTGATGTTAACGTCTAGCCATGTTCATACGATCCTTCTACTCATGGGATCTCTTTTTGCTTAGTTCATGGTGATATAATGTCATTTTTACAATAGAAAGTGTGCTAAGCTAACTTAGAGTGGCCTTATAGGTCACAAAATATATATTTTCCCTTAGTCTATAAGCTATGTCTATTAAAAAGCTATAATGAACTACTTTGGTTGTGTTATGAAGTCGAGCTTGATCCTAACAACTAGCCATGTTCATACGATCCTTCTACACATGTGATCTCTTTTAGCTAGGTTCAAGGCAAGTAATGTCATTTTAACATGAGAAATTGTGCTAAGCAACCTTAGAGTGGTATCATAGGTCGCAACCTTACCATTTTGCCTTACTATATAAACTATGTCTATTGGTGAACCCGTCAGAAATTACTTTGGTTGAGTTATGAAGTCGAGCTTGATGTTAACGTCTAGCCATGTTCATACGATCCTTCTACACATGGGATCTCTTTTATCTTAGTTCATGGCGACGTAATGTCATTTTTACAACAGAAAGTGTGCTAAGCAACCATAGAGTGGCCTTATAGGTCACAAAATATAAATATTTTGCCTTTGTCTATAAGCTATATCTATTAGTGAATCCGTAATGAACTACTTTGGTTGTGTTATGAAGTCGAGCTTGATCCTAACAACTAGCCATGTTCATACGATCCTTCTACACATGTGATCTCTTTTAGCTAGGTTCAAGGCAAGTAATGTCATTTTAATATGAGAAATTGTGCTAAGCAACCTTAGAGTGGTATTATAGGTCGCAACCTTACCATTTTACCTTACTATATAAACTATGTCTATTGGTGAACCCGTCAGAAATTACTTTGGTTGAGTTATGAAGTCGAGCTTGATGTTAACGTGTAGCAATGTTCATACGATCCTTCTACTCATGGGATCTCTTTTAGCTTAGTTCATGGTGACGTAATGTCATTTTTACAACAGAAAGTGTGCTAAGCTAACTTAGAGTGGCCTTATAGGTCACAAAATATATATTTTGCCTTAGTCTATAAGCTATGTCTATTAGTAAAGCTATAATGAACTACTTTGGTTGTGTTATGAAGTCGAGCTTGATCCTAACAACTAGCCATGTTCATACGATCCTTCTACACATGTGATCTCTTTTAGCTAGGTTCAAGGCAAGTAATGTCATTTCAACATGAGAAATTGTGCTAAGCAACCTTAGAGTGGTATCATAGTTCGCAACCTTACCATTTTACCTTACTATATAAACTATGTCTATTGGTGAACCCGTCAGAAATTACTTTGGTTGAGTTATGAAGTCGAGCTTGATGTTAACGTGTAGCAATGTTCATACAATCCTTCTACACATGGGATCTCTTTTAGCTTAGTTCATGGCGACGTAATGTCATTTTTACAACAGAAAGAGTGGTAAGCCAACTTAGAGTGGCCTGATAGGTCACAAAATTTATATTTTGCCTTAGTCTATAAGCTATGTCTATTAGTGAAGCTGTAATGAACTACTTTGGTTGTGTTATGAAGTCGAGCTTGATCCTAACAACTAGCCATGTTCATACGATCCTTCTACACATGTGATCTCTTTTAGCTAGGTTCAAGGCAAGTAATGTCATTTTAACATGAGAAATTGTGCTAAGCAAACTTAGAGTGGTATCATAGGTCGCAACCTTACCATTTTACCTTAATATATAAACTATGTCTATTGGTGAACCCGTCAGAAATTACTTTAATTGAGTTATGAAGTCGAGCTTGATGTTAACGTCTAGCCATGTTCATACGATCCTTCTACTCATGGGATCTCTTTTTGCTTAGTTCATGGTGACATAATGTCATTTTTACAATAGAAAGTGTGCTAACCTAACTTAGAGTGGCCTTATAGGTCACAAAATATATATTTTGCCTTAGTCTATAAGCTATGTCTATTAAAAAGCTATAATAAACTACTTTGGTTGTGTTATGAAGTCGAGCTTGATCCTAACAACTAGCCATGTTCATACGATCCTTCTACACATGAGATCTCTTTTAGCTAGGTTCAAGGCAAGTAATGTCATTTTAACATGAGAAATTGTGCTAAGCAACCTTAGAGTGGTATCATAGGTTGCAACCTTACCATTTTGCCTTACTATATAAACTATGTCTATTGGTGAACCCATCAGAAATTACTTTGGTTGAGTTATGAAGTCGAGCTTGATGTTAACGTCTAGCCATGTTCATACGATCCTTCTACACATGGGATCTCTTTTATCTTAGTTTATGGCGACGTAATGTCATTTTTACAACAGAAAGTGTGCTAAGCAACCATAGAGTGGCCTTATAGGTTACAAAATATAAATATTTTGCCTTAGTCTATAAGCTATATCTATTAGTGAATCCGTAATGAACTACTTTGGTTGTGTTATGAAGTCGAGCTTGATCCTAACAACTAGCCATGTTCATACGATCCTTCTACACATGTGATCTCTTTTAGCTAGGTTTAAGGCAAGTAATGTCATTTTAACATGAGAAATTGTGCTAAGCCAACTTAGAGTGGTATCATAGGTCGCAACCTTACCATTTTACCTTAATATATAAACTATGTCTATTGGTGAACCCGTCAGAAATTACTTTGGATTAGTTATGAAGTCGAGCTTGATGTTAACGTCTAGCCATGTTCATACGATCCTTCTACACATGGGATCTCTTTTATCTTAGTTTATGGCGACGTAATGTCATTTTTACAAGAGAAAGTGTGCTAAGCCAACTTAGAGTGGCCTCATAGGTCACAACATTTCTATTTTGCCTTAGTCTATAAGCTATGTCTATTAGTAAACCTGTAATGCACTACTTTGGTTGTGTTATAAAGTCGAGCTTGATCCTAACAATTAGCCATGTTCATACGATCCTTCTACACATGTGATCTCTTTTAGCTAGGTTCAAGGAAAGTAATGTCATTTTAACATGAGAAATTGTGCTAAGGCAACTTTGAGTGGTATCATAGTTCGCGACCTTACCATTTTACCTTAATATATAAACTATGTCTAATGGTGAACCCGTCAGAAATTACTTTGGTTGAGTTATCAAGTCGAGCTTGATGTTAACGTCTATCAATGTTCACCGACGATCCTTCTACACATGGGATCCCTTTTAGCTTAGTTCATGGCGACGTAATGTCATTTTTACAACAGAAAGTGTCCTAAGCCAACTTAGAGTGGCCTTATAGGTCACAAAATATAAATATTTTGCCTTAGTCTATAAGCTATATCTATTAGTGAATCCGTAATGAACTACTTTGGTTGTGTTATGAAGTCGAGCTTGATCCTAACAACTAGCCATGTTCATACGATCCTTCTACACATGTGATCTCTTTTAGCTAGGTTTAAGGCAAGTAATGTCATTTTAACATGAGAAATTGTGCTAAGCCAACTTAGAGTGGTATCATAGGTCACAACCTTACCATTTTACCTTAATATATAAACTATGTCTATTGGTGAACCCATCAGAAATTAGTTTAATTGAGTTATGAAGTCGGGCTTGATGTTAACGTCTAGCCATGTTCATACGATCCTTCTACTCATGGGATCTCTTTTAGCTTAGTTCATGGTGACGTAATGTCATTTTTACAACAGAAAGTGTGCTAAGCTAACTTAGAGTGGCCTTATAGGTCACAAAATATATATTTTGCCTTAGTCTATAAGCTATGTCTATTAGTAAAGCTATAATGAACTACTTTGGTTGTGTTATGAAGTCGAGCTTGATCCTAACAACTAGCCATGTTCATACGATCCTTCTACTCATGTGATCTCTTTTAGCTAGGTTCAAGGCAAGTAATGTCAATTTAACATGAGAAATTGTGCTAAGCAACCTTAGAGTGGTATCATAGGTCGCAACCTTACCATTTTACCTTACTATATAAACTATGTCTATTGGTGAACCCCGTCAGAAATTACTTTGGTTGAGTTATGAAGTCGAGCTTGATGTTAACGTGTAGCAATGTTCATACAATCTTTCTACACATGGGATCTCTTCTCTC
>JAKUCM010002679.1:0-54528 GCA_023374145.1 Lepidium sativum | reverse complement strand
AATCACTACAAGTGACGGAGATACACGATTTAAATAACGAAAGATCCAATATTTAAAAATTGTATCAAGAATGACTGGAAAGGTAGAAACTAGACCAGATAAAATTTGCTCGAGCTATGGTCAAAATAAAAATGTCTCTTAATTTAATATATACATATAATATGTATAATTTAGGAAACTACTAAACTAGAATATTAAAGTATTAATAGACGTATTTGGTTGTTCTTAATTTATGTGGCCTGAATGGCTTTGAAAAAATTCATAGTTTTAAATCTATATACATACAAAATTGAATTCAAGTCTAAACTGAAACAGAATAATTAATCAAAATAGTAATTGATATATTTTTGGTTAAGTTTTATATTTCTATAATTTTTCTATTAAAGTTTTATTTAGTAAGTTATAACAAAACCTTATATCTATTTCAAGAGTTGTTATAAACGGTAATTTAATTTTATCGTAAGGTTTATCGTGACCAAAATGAATGTGTTTCTATTTTAATATATAAGATGTGTTAAAATAATATAAAATTTTAACAGAAAAGTTAAAATATAAAGTAGCCCTGGACTACACATGTACAGATAATACAAGTTACAAGAATCCTTCCCATAATCAATAATATAAAAAACAATTGTTTATCCGAAAACACGATAATATTTTGAATGAATATACAAAATATATATTCGTATAAGTATAATTTATAATATCTTTCGCAAAATGCTACAATTAGGTCATATAGAATATTTTGGCATAAAATAAATCTGAATGCAACCTTAAACGTTATTCAAACTGGAGATCAAAGTGTCTCAATATCGCAAACTACTTTAGTTTTTGGCCCCTCCAAACTCTAAGTGACCACACCAACTCACTATGCAAACACATTTTTATGGGGAAAATTATTGAAGCTGTTCAGTTATGGAATCACTTTTGGTCTCTTCTCTGCACATCATTGTCAGGTCTTTGACCCGACAATGAAACTAATTCGATGAAACTTTTAATTTTTCTGTTGATAAAGATATACGAGTGGGAAGTTTTGATAGGGAATTGTGTAATACGTATCGCTGTTACCAGATCGCTTCTGCAAGTATTGTTAAAATAAGTGTTTTTTTTTGATAAAAAAGGATAAGTCATTTATTGACAAGACGTTCTCAAAGTGGCTTAAGAATCATCTCTAAAACGTTTTATTCTTGGGAGAGAATAAAATAGAGGAGATGCTACCAAACTACAAGCAGGAAATTCTATCCATTAAACCAAGTAAATTGAAAGCTCAAAATACCTTCATTTGGTTGAAATCAAATTCAGGTGAATATACGGTTAAATCAGGTCACTACAAGAATTAGAAGCTCTAAAAACAAAAATAAAGTTAGAAAATAGAGAGGAGACTCATAATTGGGACTGCAAAAAAAAGTTTAGACTCATAAAATATCTCCAAAACTGAAATTTTTTCTCTGGACTCAGAATCCCCCAGAAGTTTGCACTAGGTTAAACTGCTTACTAATAAAGCTAGGAAGGCTGAATCGAGAATCGCTGGTTTAGGATGGGTTCTTCAGAAATCAGAAAGAAGTGAGCTCGATGTTCATCAAAGCTCAAGCAATTTCATAAGCTCTCCTCTAATGGCGGAAAGTTTTGCTATACTCACTGGAATAACCTATTTGCTGCAAATGGGAGTGGATTGACTCGTGGTTTTATCTGATTCCCTAAACTTCATGGAAGCGATTAGAAGTAGATACCACATAAGAATAATTTATGGCATTTTAAAGGATATTCACCTACTCTCTGCCAAATTCAAAGCTATTGATTTCCTTTTCATTAAGCGTGAGTTAAATGTAATTGTTGATTCTAGAGCAAAAGAAGCTCTATTTGAGGTCCAAAATCTTGGGGCTTAGCCCAATTTTAAGTTTTAATGAAGTTTATTGGCTTTCAGAAAAAAATGTTTTTTTTTTCCAACAATGGCCACTACATGTTTCATTGTAATTTGTTAACTACAATTTTTATTATTCTGTTACTTTTTAGAGGGGAGAGATATTATGTAATTTTTTTTAGTTCATAGGGTAAATACGGTAAATTTTAGGAATTAAAAGTGCTTATTTTTTAATCGCACAATGTAAAGAATTTATACAATTTTTAGAAACCCCAAATTAGATCCAATCTCTGTGATTCTTATTGATTCCATGTCCTAACAAACTCTATCAGAATTTAGTAATTCTATCTTCAATAATCTCCATTATGTTGGAGTGTGTATGTCAATAACATCCAACTTGGACATTAAATTATAATATTGATCTCGGTCCAAAGCTTTAGTTATGGTGTCACCTACCTACTCATTAGTTTGGACATGTTGTAACGTAAGAATCCCATTTCTAACACCATCACACACTGCATGACTATCATTCTCAATGTGTTTTGTGCATTCGTGGAAAACATGATTAATACCAATGTGAATAGCGGCCTTGCTATCACAAAACAAATATACCGGTGCATATTTTTCATTACCTAGGTCTTTAAGTAACTTTTGATACCACTCGATTTTCTGAAGAGCCACCACCATTGCTCTATATTTAGCTTCAGCTAATGAGTGTGAAATTGTATCTTGTTTCTTTGTTTTTCACGAAATCGGTGAGCCATCAAGCAATGCCACGTAAGCACTTACTGATCGTCTACTTAACGGAACATGTAGCTCAGTTAGAGTCACAATAAACTTTGAGCGTAAGGTCAGAATAATACTTAAAAATGCCTTTTTGGAGAACTCTTCAAATAACGGATGAGACAGAGAGTCGTATACCAGTTTGTGTTGTGAGGCTCATGCATAAAATGTGAGAGAACATGGACCAAGTAACTTAGTTTCGCTCATGTTTGAGTCAAGTAGATCAGCCGTCCCACGAGACACCTGTAATTGGTCGGATCATCGAGTAAAGAACTATTATCCAGAGCTAGTTTATTGTTTTGTTCAAGAGGTGTTGCAACAAGTCTCGATCCCAGGAAACCAGTAATTATATGTAGTATCCAAAGTATATTTGCGATGAGACAAAAAAAATCCCAAAGCTTTGCGACTAACCTCAATGTAAAGAAAATATTTCAACTTCCCCAAATACTTCATTGTGAAGCATTTACTCAAGTAGTCCTTGAATTTTTGCACCGTGTACTTGTCATTACCGCAAATCAAAAGATCATGTACGTACACCATCATATGAACTTCATCCCTTGTTTCGTTTAAGAAAAGAAAGAATAATCATCATAAGATTATACAAATCCGAAATTGTGCACATGATCCGAGAGTTTGTTGAACCAACAACAAGGCGCCTTTTTGAGACCATATAAAGACTTACAAAGACGACAAACTTAACTTTATTTGGGTTTTTGTGGTGAAAACCAGGAGGTAGCTTTATGTATACCTCTTCTACAAGATCCCTATGAAGAAATACGTTGTTAACATCCATTTGATAAACCTCCATTTTCCAAGTTGTAACTAGACGAAAAAAGAGAAAAAGTTGTAGTCATTTTTACTACCGGTGCAAATGTCTCCGAATAATACTCTCCTTGAATCTGATTGTTTCAAGAATAACCAGACGTGCCTTATAATGTTCAATAGTTCTATCTGAATGATACTTTGTTTTATACACCTATTGAGAACCAAAAGCAACTTGGCATGGCAAAAGATCTACTAAATCTCAAGTACGTTGAATTTCTAGAGCACAAACATCTTTGGCCACTGCCTCATTCAAAACTTTATTTAGAATTGCCTCGCCAAAGTGTTAAGGGATGTTTGCTGCAGTAATGGCAGTTAATAATACCATGTTACTTTGTGAAAATTGTCCATCAAAAATAAATTATATTAGACTATAGAGAATAATACATGAGACTGTTAAAGACGCATGATCGGAAGGTGAGAGACTATAATGGGTTGGAGATTCACAAGTAACATTGTATTTCACATAGTCCTATATATGAACATAAGGATTAGATATAGACTACTACGACGAACTAGTTCTGTTAAGAGCTCTTGTTCATGCGTAGGTACTGTCGTCATCGCCGAAACAACTATTGTTGGTTCTGATGTTGGTACAATAAACAACATCTCGGGACCCATAGAATTCATTCCTATCTATGTCATATACACGCCGATGTTTTTGGCCAAATGGGTAGCCCATGAACACGCAAAGACGATTTCGTTCACCAAACATATCATGATCACAAGGAACTCGGTGTACATGACAAGTTGCGCCAAAGACCTGCATCTATTAGTAATTTGGTTGCTTCCCATGCAAGATTCTATAAGGAGACTACCCTTTATGAATGAATGTAGGTGTATGATTGAAAACATAAAGACCACTTCACCCTAAAAACTTGTAGGCATACTTGATTGAAACAACAATGCTCAACCCACACTAAGAATTTGTTTATGCTTCCTTTCCTCATGTTTTTTGTTGTTGTGGAGTATATATACAAGATGTTTGATGCATAATACCTTTTTCAAGAAAGTAGGAAGACAAGCTCAAAAATTCTGCTCCATTATTGTTGCAAACCACTTTAACTAGAGTATCATGCTGTTTTTCTGCATATGTAATGAATTATTTGTGCACACTTTTTACCTCGAACTTTGCAAGCAACAAGTACGTGCAAAATAACTCTTGAATAATCAACTATAGTTAAGAAATAATGAGCACCACAAGAAGATGATACAGTACCGAAATATCACAATGGATTAAAGAAAATGGTGCATTAGTTTTATTAATAATTTCGGAAAAAGCTTCTCGTGTTTGTTTTGCACGAAAACATACATCACAAGATTGAGAATTCAACGAAGAAAAACTACAAAATAACAGAAAATTATATGGGACAGAAAACACAGGATGACCAAGACAAAGACACTAAGTGAATTAGTAGACCCCCATCACGCTCTTTATTGTCTCCAATTAGTGTCTTCGGGAAACGGTTATGCAAAACACAAATAGTGTATGTAAATATCGCAAAACACTTTGATTTAGTAAGTAACTTCAAAACTGAGACCAACGTGAAATTCAACGCCGAAAGATATAGAACATTCGAAATGCAATAGTGTGCAACAGAGTAAGAATCCCCGAATTCATTGTAAAGGTTTTGTTACCATCCGCAAACCCAATGTTACATGGAGCAATCTTTTTGAGATTTGTCAATAAGAGTAAACTTTTCGTTATATGATGAGAAGCTCATGTATTCAAAATAACATCACCCCTGCTTCTCTTATTCGACAATTTTTTGGTGTTATCCGAACAAGATTTCTCGATAAGGAGTTGCTGAAGTGCTTTCCATTGATCTCGTGTGAAATCCGGAAAACCAGAAGATTATAACTTGTAGCATGAGCCGCTTGTTCCATAGTCATTTGTCCTCTACCACGACTCAAGCCTCTCCCTTGGCTATCGTCGACCTCTTTTGCTCTTCTTTTGTTTTTCAGTCCACTAGTCCGTATAGCACACAATTTGCCATCATTCCTTTTACTCATGTCCATAACAGCCACAATAAGAGCAAGATACATCTTGTGGCTTTAAGATTGAAGAACTCTCTGTGTTTCCCATTGATTCGCTGCGAGTAAGAAAGCTGATTATTTTTTAGTTTCACATTCCTGTAAGGTAGAGAAACGTCGTTCTTTTCGCACAATACGTGAATAAGCTTCAACCAATGATGGCAACAGATCGGATCCAATTAAATCGGCACAAAGACTGCCAAAGTTAGAATCATCAAGCCCCATGAGAAATTGATGGAGCTTTTCTTCTTCTCGCTCTTTAGAAAATACTTTAGTGGCTCCCAAGGTACAAGTTAGAAATGATCGACACATCTGCAGCTCTTCCCAGAGTGTACAAAATTGTCCATAATACTCAAGAACATCACGTCTTTGTTGATGAAAAGAAGCGAGTTGAGCTTTAATCTGATGTACTTGGATAGTATTTCCAACCAAAAAACATTCCCTGAGTTTTGACCAAAGCTGTTGAGCCTCCGATATAAAATTCATTGTGGATTTAAATTTAAGCTCAATAGAAGCCTGTAAATAACCTATGATCATATAATTCACTGTCTATCAATTCTTATAGTTCGAATCGTCAACGCTTGGTTTCCATAAGTTCCATTAATGAAGCATGTTTTGTTTGCGTTCAGCCTTCAAGACGTTCATCATCTCCATTGATCATTCGTTATAGTTCTCTCCAGTTAACATGATTGGAGATATAAGTGCTCTGGTGTTATCGGAACTTGCTAATGTGTATGGCGACATTGTCACCATCGCTGGGACCACTGGTCCGATTCATGGCGGAGAGAAAAAAATAATTTTGAAATGATTTAAGTTTTCTATTAAATAACTCTGATACCATGTAGATTTAGGTATTGGAAAAATTTGTTCTATTAATCACACCATATAAAGTATTTATACAAGTTTTAGAGACCCAAATTAGATTTAAATTTCTGTGAATTTTATAGATTTTATATCCTAACAAATTCTATTAGAATATAGTAACTTTATTTTATAATTTACTTGAGTTGAACTTGAGTGGAGAAGACATAACACTAAACCAAGATTACTTCCCATGTAAATTCTCCTATTAGTTTGTGAAAATTTTAAAATATTTCTTTTGACACGTTTAGATCCATAAACAAAACAGAGAAAAATAATTGCAATGATCTGTTTTTTCTTCTTGCAAAAAACGCTGTGGTTTGATGATAAACATTCAAAAGTAAATTTAGCTGTACGTATACATCTAAATTATACATTACTCATTAAAAATTTAAGCTTATAAGATAAGCATATTTGAGCTTAGAAAAAAGTTTTAGTGCTTGAGAGATGTTATAAGAAAAAAAAAAAACTAAGTACATGGGCCAAGTTACCATTCCAAAGGCTCATGGGCTCAAACCAAGCGGACCTGGATGATTAATTGATAATCCGCAGCTAAAAGTTTTCATTTTATTCCTTACTGCTTATATTATAATAAAAGATAATACTTTTGTACATTCGATCAAATATTTCTTTTGTGATACGAAGTTTCCAAACCAATCTCTTTCAGCCTGCTGACGGATTTGAAGAGTAGTCGTAGTGAAATCTGCAATTTTTCTCTAATCAAAATATCATGGAGTGTCATCACTCATCAGTACCGTATCCAAAATTATAGAAGCTTAAAACAACTTATACTATACAATATTTATAATTTAAAAATAACATATATAATCCTTCATCAAAGACACATATGGTCAGTGAAGGCTCATATTAGTGGAAAGCTTGACGGGCTCGAATATGAAGCTAGACGTGAAAGAGACATAGAGATGAAGAATCAAACTACATATAACACCAAAATAATATTTTTTTTTACTGCAGTATAATATCTTTTTTTTTGGTTATAATAACTTTTCTATATATATGTGCTTACTAAATTATTTTTGTGATAGCCAAGTACATGTGGTCCAGTGGTGTATTTACTTTACAAATCTTCATGGCACCATTGATCAAACCTCCTACCTGTAGTTGTAGGAGTGAGATTTAAAAAACCAATAGGTTAGTTGACAAAAAAAAATTATTTTTATGATATTGTTGATCACAAATAAAATTTACTTAGTTTTAAATTTGATAGCTGAAACTATATCTAACTTAATTACCAAAATATTGTAATTCTCACAAAAACATTTCTGTAAAAAACTATTCATAAAATCAAAAAATGATTGTTTCTATTATATAACCCAAAAAATCATTATAATTTATATTTTTCAAAAGTATATTTATTTAACGGCCGGAGCAAATATAGCTTGGTTAAAAGTACATCAGCTACTTAGCTGGCAATTCTCTCTGGTCACTTCTCAAACCTGAAAAGTCCATGACCTTCGATCCTATTTTTCACCTAATTTCTAAAAAATAGCATCAGCATTTAGTTTTTTTTTTTTTTGTCAACGATAATAGAACTAACCACTATTAAATTATAGAACTCATTATTCTTCCTAACTTGAATAAAACATCGACTTTGTAATTCATACGCACTAACAGTTAGTTTGATTATGAAATTTTAATGAGGTCCAAAACATAAATTTTGTTTTTGTATAGTCAAATAGCAACTTATATCTCGACAAAAATGGAACCCAAAATTGGTAAGTTTACGATTTTGTTACAAAACGTTTTACCACTAGAATAATATAATTTTGTATTCGATTAGTAACACTGTTTGAAATGATTGTCTAGAAAAAAAAACGGTTGAAATGAATACGATCAGTTAAAAATACCAATTAATTAAAAAGGTTTTTAAATGAATATTATTTGAAGACTAAATTGATTAGTAACATTGTACCGGTTGAATAGTGTGACAGAATAAACCTTATTATATACAATTTGATTTAAAATAATTATTCAAAAAATAAATAATATTTAACATTTTTGATATATAAATATATATATATATATATGACGATTTCTATATTTAAAATAATATTTTTATATTAGAAAATAATAATTTTTCTAAATGTAAACTAATGACTTTTTTAACCATAATATAAACAATATATCTTTCATTTTATTATATTTATGTGTAAATGTAAAATTAAATAATTGTTTGTATTTGTAGACGATGATTGTTTATCAAGCAATTATAAATAATTTAGTTTATAAAAAAAACTCAAATAATTTAAGTAAATCCAAACAATCGTTTGAGAAATCTTATATAAACGATAGTTAAAAAATGGTTTTCACAAAATATCATTTCAAATAAGATAGTTGATTAATAGTAAAATAAATTTATTATTTGCAAGCGACATTTTAATGTACCAATCAAACTCTTGATTAGAAACGTTGGATTGGAATAGGTACATGAGTCGTTGGATGTCATCACTTTGACCACTAATACTATAAACCTTTTTTTATACTACACTCTGTCATGCATAGGTGTGATACACTCGTAACGAATAACAATTAAGTGTAATCAACTTTGACCCGAAATAATAAAGAGAAAAAAGAACAATTATAACATATTGACTATTTAATTAATTAGCAGATGCATGTGAATATTCTTTATATTCCCCGTCTACCCTTTGAGCCTTCAATAGAACAGCCATTTCATACCATATTGAAGATTCACATCTTTATATCGTCGCTACTGACAAGAAATTGACACTTAAATTTATGATAAAATAGAATATGTAATTTAGACGCATTATTAAGAATCTAGGTAGGATATATAGGTAGTTAGATAATAATTTATTTATCAAAATTAAGCTCTACGTATATAGTTAAAGCCAAACCCTGTTATATTTAAAACGGAAAATATCCACTCATCATGTGTTTTATTCGTTATATGTACTTTAGTATCCACATACGATAAATATACAGTCATCATGTATTTATTTGGAATATTTTGTCTGTTGCACACATTTGTATCCACATAGAATAAGTATACGTACACTCATCATGAATTTATTTGGAATACTTTGTTTTTTGTGCACATTAGTATCTGGATTGATATCAATATAAAGATATATAATGAAGCATACATTATGATGGATGGGACACTATAATAAAGTAAGTTGTGAAAAAGTATAATTGTATAACAACATAGTATATATTTCATTACATTTTGACAAAGAGATGGAATATAGAATTGGAAATAAAAGAGCTTCAAAGCTAACCATGAAAAGTGGAGTTCGATTGTAATGAACTTTACACTTTAGTTCCAAACAATGCGCCACAGTCCATGTATTTAGGTTAAGAAGGTCGCCGTCCCATTTACATGCTTTCTCTCTAAAGTCATTTTTCTTTTTTCTTTTTCTTTATCAATATTATTTTCTTCATGTGCGACTAATAATTTAGTAACTATTATTTAAATTTATAGTTGGTATTACTTTAGAAAAGAAAACATTCGATGATGCAACCTTTTTTTTTGTTGCATATTCAATTAAATTAATCGATTAATAAGAACTCAACTATATATATCGAATTGTATAATATATAAAAAGAGTTAACACCTTCATTTATTCCATTTATTCTTTCGAGAAGAAAGAATTTGGTACATCATTCACAAAAACCAAGTTTTTAGAAAAAAATTTAACACTGCATAACTTTTGTTTGGGATCTAGAGCTTTAGAACAATGATAAGGAATAAACTCCGTAGTCCACAATAATCTTCAAAATAAGGCTGCAAAGCCGGCCATGCGTAAGGATCTTCCACCATTTTTTTGAACTCTGGACAATTTATCCAAATTCGTCTTCTAAAAGCTAGGATGATATAAGATTTTTCATATACCCATTGAAGCGCCTCGAACTCTAAATAGAGAGACGACAAACTATGCTAGATACTTTGGGCTCTCATACTAGCTTTCCTTATAATATATGGGTAGCAATACAAACCTAAGCATGATAATAAATCTGAATATTTCCATGAAGCATCCATTAGATATTTGAAACCTATAAAAATAGATAGAGCTATAATAGGCCTATGATCAATTTTCATGAGACACTTTTTTGGTAATCAAATCCTATGACCTAAACTTAATTGATCAAGACAAATTTACCATTAAGAGCAGCCTAAAAGAAGGATAAATCAAAGATTATCTTCTAAGCATCATCAATCAACCATCATGATTCCCCTAAATCTATAAAGCCTCAACTCATTAATATATGTACTAGCCCTGGGCATTCGGGTACCCGGACCCGATCGGGTCGGGTCTTTCGAATTTCGGGTATTTCGGGTTTAGACATAGAGGACCCGATCGAGTATTTTTGAAATTCGGTTCGGGTTCGGGTCAAAATATTTCGGGTTCGGGTCGGGTTTAATATTTTGTTAAGACCCCGATTGATACCCGAACATATATAAATTTTAGGTTTGGTTCGGGTCCGGTTCGGATCCGGGTCGGATATTTACAAAAATTAACTAAAATCAAATTTTTTTCACGTTTTAATCGCCGACGCTTGAGTAAAATGTGGTTCAACCAAACCAATATATAAAATTTTCGGTTATTTTCGATTTAATTTTTTGAAATTTTCGGTTATTTTCGGTTTAATTTCGGGTTTTGGGTTTTACCCGAACCCGACCCGAAACCCGAAGTACTTTAACCTACATACCCGATCGGGTATTTAATAAGACCCGAACCCGATTTTTCGGGTCGGGTTCGAGTTTCAGATATTATGCCCAGGCCTAATATGTACTCACACATTCTTAGAACAAAGTTTTTTTCTCAAACTTCTGTTTTGTTCCTCTTGTCTAGATATTTCTAAACTGGTTACAAGACCGGTTCAATATGTTTTTACACCTAAAAAACAGTATTTATAGAGAAACATTACATAAGTTTTAAAACTCTCACCTTAAAGACAAAAACACATCATTTTACTATTATGGTACAGTCATAACGTAGATTTTAAAAGCTAGATTTGCATTATCAGGGCCGGTCGTAGTGGTTAAAAGCTAGATTTTAAATTTTAAACAAAAAATAGATTGATCTAGGATAATGCAACAAAAAAATAACAGTAAATTGAACGTTATAGCGGTCAAAATAACTGTTAACGATGCTCGTGAACAAAAACCTGTAATTTTTCGCTTGGTGATGGTCACCTGTTTCGGGCAGCTGCCTGTTATGAGCTTTAGACAAATCATGAAGATAAGAAATACTCCATACCTAAAATATGAAATATTTCCGAGAATCTTGAAAGAGTTTTTAGAGATAATGTCAATCTTTCTACTAGGAAAAAGAAAAGATATATTGTAATCTAGGTCTAAATCTCCTCTAAACATGTATAAATAGAGGAGACTACCTCCAAAGAAAGGGATTCAGAATTTGATAGACATCTAGTCTTCGATAATACACATAGTCAGAGAATCAAAAATACAATTTTACCTTAATCCATTTGGGGTACGTAGGTAGGTTTTGGTTGCAGCCAAAACTTAATAAACATTATTTTTTATTTTATTCTTCTTGTTCTTTAATGATCCGAATTTTTACCCACCTTTATATAAATATAGAACTAGGATTTATAATCTATGTGTTAAATCATGTTCAAACAAATTAGGTTTTGCTTCACCTTATGTAGGTTTTTTGGTTTGTTATGTAGGTTTTTTACATGTTATATAGGTTTTGGTACGTTATGTAGGTTTTGGCACGTGATGTAGGTTTTGCTACACATCATGTAGGTTTTGATTTACATTATATAGGTTTAGAATCACGTCATGTAGATTTTGATTTATGTTATGTAGGTTTTGCCCACTTTGTTGTGTATGTTTTGCAACACGTAATTGTGGGTTTTCCTACACGTAATAGAGGTTTTATTATATACTATTATGTAGGTTTTGATACGTATATTATGTAGGTTTTGGTATGTTATGTAGGTTTGTTATGTATTGTTACCTAGGTCTCATGTAATGACCATTTTACCTTGTCATTAAACCTCCACCTAACAGCTGTATTTAATGGTATCGTCATCAACAATCTATATGTTTCATCAACCTTTATGGTATCGCCCATAGCAACCTCATATCTTTCATCATCTTTCATCGTCTTTCATCGTGAGCTGTTACAATTTTCAGATGGATCAAATTGAAGTAATTCATGGAAGATGGAGGTATGAGGAAAATCAATGGTTCTTTAATGTTGATAAATCATGTGGGAGCAAGTTCAGGCGAATTCATGCATGAAAAATTTGGTGGAGTTAGTTTAAGAGTTATGCAAGCAATTTCAGATGATTAAACAGTTATATGATGTTACTCTGAGTTATAGGAGGTCGACTGAGGAAATAAGACTGCTTCCTGAAGATACACCACTTGTTTACTTATTTGACACTGAATTAATATGAATCTTTGTGGAGAAGTCAAAGAGGTATATAATGCGTCTTTGTGTTGAGTTTTATGAAATATCAAATGTAGAATCAGAAGAAAAGGAATTTCGTGATGAAAGTCTTCATGAGTCTGTAACTGAGCAGTCTTGTAGTAGGTTTTCATATCAGTCTTGTAGGTTTTCAGAAAACCTACATTCAGATGAAGATGATGAAGAGGACAATCCTCATGGTGTCAGCTCTGGAGATGAAGAGTACACTCCTGGTGGAGAGAACCTTAACAGTTAGCAAATAAAATTATTTTCTAGTGATGAGTTTGTGGTTTAGGATTGAGTGATGTAGACTTAGCCATTGGGCAATGCTATCCAACTAAAGAGGAGTTAAAGACAAGGTTGAACATTCTTATTGTAACATGTGGTTTTGATTTTAATGTTATAGCATGTTGCGCGTGAAGTGTTGGGTGCATGGATGCCAATGATACCTTAGAGGAGTATCAATTGATATTAGCTCATGCTTCTACATTAAAAAGTATGTGGGACAACACTGTTGTTCCATGACAGAGCGGCCAGGTCGTGCAAGATAAGCTAGTCCATATGTTCTAGCCCGCCTCTATGTTGATTTCGTTGGTGGTGTAGGTCCGTCTTACTGCCTCTTTATGTCTTCGAGTTTCTAAATAAACACTATGGAGTTAATGTTAATGGTCAACTATAGTAGTTGTTGTATTTAGTATTTTTGTTGTTTTTGATGTAGCTTTGTTGTCTTCCACCGGTTTGTTGTCTTCAATGTAAGTTTATTGTCATGATGTAGGTTTACTTTCTTTGCTGTAATTTTATTGTCATTAATGTAGGTTTATTTTCTTTGATGTAGGTTTTCTGTCTTTGATGTAGGTTTGTTGTCATCGATGTAAGTTTACTCTCTTTGATGTAGGTTTATTGTCTATAATATATGTTTATTTTTTTGATGTAGGTTTGTTGTCTTTGATGTGGGTTTGTTGTCATTGATGTTGGTTTACTGTCTTTGATGTAGGTTTGTTGTCATCGATGTTCGTTTTTTTCTTTGATGTAGGTTTGTTGTATGCGATGTTGGTTTGTTGTGTAAGTTTGTTGTCTTTGATGTAGGTTTGTTATTGTTGTGTAGGTTTATTGTCTTTGATGTAGGTTTGTTGTCTTTGATGTACATGAAATATTGGAAGGAACACCGAGTCCTAAAGGAAACCCAACAGCTAGTTAGAGGGTTCTCAGAGAGTAGTTATAAACAACTTCCTGCATATTTATTCATGATAAGAAGAGCGAATCTCAGAACACTAATAAAGCTTGAAATTGATCAAGACAACAAATTGAAGTTTCTCTTAATTGCATTTGATTTTCATTTATGTGGAAGGTTGTGGTTGTTGATGGTACATTTTTGCAAGGTAAATATAAAAGTACTCTACTTACCGCCACAATGCAAGACGAAAATTTCAATATATTTCCAATTGCGTTTGGGGGTAGTTGACATCAAGAATGATGAAACATGGGAATGATTTTTTAGACAACTTAATCGTGTTATCCAAGATGTTGAAGAACTAGCAATAATTTCATATAAGCATAGGTCAATAGAAAACACGATAAAGAAAGTATACCCACTTGCTAGTAGGGGTACATGCACATACCATTTGCGCAAGAAGATCTTGTTGAAGTTCAGGGGAGGTGAATCTTTCAAGCAATTGAAAAGAGCGTCATCTGCGTATAGGTTACAAGATTTTAATAACCTATTTGCAAAGATTCAAGAACTGAATCACCCCATTCATGCTTATTTACTTAGTCCTGATGTTCAATTGTCGAGTCGTGTATATTTTCCCTGTAATAGGTACAACATCACCACAATGAACATAGCTGAGTCAATCGATCATGCCTTGAGTAAATCAAAGACTTTTCCAGTTCTACAACTTATTGATGCAATAAGGTCCATGTTAACACGGTGGTTCGCAGATAGGAGAAAAAAAAGAAGTCTAATGACAACAAATCTCACTTCTGGCGATGAGAAAGTGTTAAAGGCATATGACTTATATTGGTTATGTAGGTTTTGGTTTGTTACATATGTTTTGGTATGTTATATATGTTTTGCTATGTTATGTAGGTTTCATTACACGTTATGTCAGTTTTGGTATGTTATGTAGTTTTTTGTTCATATTATTTAGGTTTTGATACACGTTATGTAGCTTTTTATTCATTATATGTAGGATTGTTGTATGACATGTATGTTTTGTGGAAAGTTATGTTGTAGGGTTACATATTATCAATGTAGGTTTTAGTATTAATGTTGTTTGTTTATTTATTGACGTTGCAGGGAAGAGTTGAGGAAGCCAAACTGTACGCGGTACAACAAATAGATGAACATGAGGCTCATGTGAAAAACCACACCTCATATAATATGGTCAATCTGACAGAGAGAATGTGTTCATGCAAGAGGTACGATGTGGACAAAATTCCTTGTGTCCATGGCCTAGCTGCCGCAGAAAGTGCTAGTCTTCAAATAGTCTCTCTTACTCATTGGTATTATCACACAAAAATTTTTTTATGATGCCTACTCAAAGTGTATTAAGCCTCGAGATGCTGCTACACATGTTCCCGAGGAAGTGGCTCACAAGGTTTGTAAGACTCCATCGTTTAGAAAACAAGCAAGCTGACCGAAAAACTCAAGAAAAAGAGCGACCTAGAGGTTGTAGCTGAGTCTAAATGACCAAGGAAAAGGTACACTTGCTCAAAATGTTCTCAAGTTGGCCATATTACGCGTACTTGCCCATCATAGACATGACAATACGCGTTTGATAATTGTGTGCCATAAAAACAGATTACGTACATATGTTTTGTATTACTATGTAGGTTTCATGTATTCTAATACAAATTTTCACCTCCTATTATGTAGGTTTTACATCCTGGTACTAACTGTTATGTAGGTTTTCATTTGCTGTTATTTAGGTTTTTACTTCTTCATTTGTAGGTTTGATGTCGTGTTACGTATGTTTTTACTAACTGTTTTGTAGGTTTTATGTCCTTTGATGCAAGTTTTCCGTCCTGGAACTTAATGTTATGTAGTTTTTATGTCGCGTTATGTAGGTTTTCATTTACTGTTATGTAGGTTCTTACGTACTGTAATCAAGGAATTATCAAACATACATATATGTTGTTAAAAAGGTTATAGAACAAGTTACAAAAGTTATAGAATGTTGTTAATCCTACAAAGTTACAGAACGAATTTACACAATAATACAATAGAGTACATGTTGATAACGTCAAGGTTGACTGTCGAAGATTCACATATCCTTATTGTCATCCTCTCCTCGAGGATTGGGGTCGGTCATGATAACATCACAATTTGTGGGAAGCTCATCTAGGGCCTAAACTACATATTTTATCCGAAGGAATGGTATGATGCTCTCAGTCAAACCCTCGAAAGAGACACCTAGGGCCAAACATTCAATGAACTTGAGTGCAAAAATCCATCAATCCCCACTGCAACTCTGCTGCGGGGCTCTTTTTACCGTTGTCATCTTGTAGGATGTACAGGTAAGCCTCTCTTTCTGGCGTTGTCATTTGTTTTATCAAGAGTGGGATCATCTTTGAGAAGGTTTTGCATTGGTCGAAAACCAAATGGTTCGACATTACGGAGATGTAGGAATCAAAGACTTTAATCTTACACTTCACCAAATAGACCTCCAATGCTACCCAATGAGCTTCCCCAACACTGTGCGCAAAGTACACCCAATCCACGTTTGGAACTCATTTCCTCCCACTAGCATACATACCGTCATTGCCTTGGTAAAGGTCTATGTAGCCTGCCTCAAATCGGTAATTCTTGCCTTTGTGGCGAAGGTAGTCATTTTGGTATTCTTTAGTCCACATGGTTGTAAACTCTGAATAACGTAATTTTCTGGTAATGTCTCCTTTGAAACATCATCATAATAGTGGACATATGCTGCAAACAGGAAAAACAACTTATAAGCTCACAACCCAACATAATAGAACACAAAACCTATATGTCAAAACCAAAACCTACATAACAGAACACAAACCTACATGTCATACCTAAAACCTACATACCATAACACAAACCTACATGCCATACCCAAAACCTACATAACAGAAAATAAACCTACATGTCATACCCAAAACCTACATAGCGGAACACAAACATACATGTCATACCCAAAGTTTACATTAAAGACACAACACCTACATAATAGAACACAAAACCTACACAAAACACAAAACGTACTTGCGTAGTCCACCAGCCATATCGATGATCAGTTGATGGCCACTATTTTCTATGTGTCATCAGCCAAACGTAGAAATCACAATTTTTATGTGAGCTGTCGTCACCATACCTAAAACAAATTACATGTTACACAACAGTGTAAGCCTATAATAATTTATGTTGCATATGTGGAGGACTTAGACATCGTCTTTAATTTATTCACCAAGTCTCTCTAGTTAGCTTGCCTCGTGATCACTAAATGGATCATATATAGCGATTGAGTGGTTTAGTCTTTGCAAAATACGATTCACAATTGAACATTGTTTGAAGGACGAAATCTGTAGGAAAAGAAGAAAAAATTATAAGCATACATAAAGGTAGTAAAACCTACACAAAGGGTAGTAAAACCTACATTACTAATAAATTCACAAACCTAGATAAAGGTAGTAAAACCTACTAAACATATATATTTGAAACCTGAGAAGCAGTCAACTTGACTTTTGTGATCTCTCGTTGAACAAGATGTACATCCAAAGTATTTTGGTTGTGGGAGGCTTTTGTTGATTGTTTCTCCTCGAGCCTTTTCTCAGTCCTCAACCAATCATCATTAGAATGCAAAGTCATATCAATGATTTGATCTTCTGGAGGACCTTGGTACTTGCAGCCTTAGTAAATATGTCCGCCAGCTGGTCCCGACTCAGAGTGAAGCATGGAACTACCACACCTTCTTCCATCCATTCCCAAACCTTGTGACAATCAACTTCCACATGCTTGGTCCTCTCATGAAACACTAGATTTGACGCTATGTGGATCGCGGATTAGTTATCACAATGCACGACATTGGCTCGGTTGTTTCTTGAACCAAATCTCAAAGGAGCGCCTTTAGCCACACTAGCTCATCAATAAGTCTCCTCATGGCCCTATATTATGCCTCGACACTCGAGCAAGCTACCACCTTCTGCTTCTTGGTCTTCCAAGTCACTAAGTTTCTTCCGCTACATGTGCAATACCCGGTAGTGGATTTCCTATCATTCCTATCTTCGGCCTAATCAGTATCACAGTACCCAGAGATAATCGAGCTCGAGTTCGGACCCATCCACACACCTTGACCTGAGATGCCTCGAAGATATTTGAGGATCCGTTGAATCATGTCTCAATGATGCATGGTTGGAGCTTGCATGTATTGGCTAACCTGATTCACAATAAAACAAAGATTAGGTCTAGAGATTGTGAGATATATGAGCTAACCTACTAGCTGTCGGTATTTGGCAACATCCCGGAACGCTTCGCCATTCTCCCCCCCTTTCGGCTGACCTTGTAACCATCCTCAAGCGGTGTTTTGGCAGCCTTTCATCCCTCCATACCTGTTTCACGAAGCAAATCAAGAGTATACTTCTTTTGGGAAAGAAATAAACCCTCCGAAGAACGGCCAATTTCAATTCCCAAAAAATGTCTAAGTTCCCCAAGATCTTTTATATCAAAAATAGAATGGAGGTATGATTTAGTGTCTCTAATACCCTCGATATTATTACCAGATATAATATAATCATCCACATAAATCCACACTACCACAATACCTTTTGGACCTTGGATTGTAAACAAGGTATGGTCAGCCTCGGATTTGCGGAAACCGTGATCTCGAAGAGTATGACTAAGCTTATGGTACCATGTCCTCGGAGATTGCTTCAAACCGTAGATGGCTTTCCTTAGCTGTAACACCTTCCCGGGAGTAACCGTGGATTCGAGTCCCGGCGGAGGTGTCATGTACATTTCTTCCTCAAGCTCACCTTGGAGGAAGGCATTTCTGACATCCATCTGCCATAATTCCCAAGAGAAGTTAGTAGCTAAAGAAAGGACAACTCTTACCGCGTGAAGTTTGGCAACCGGGGCAAAGGTATCTGTGTAGTCTTGGCGATAAGTTTGTGTGAAACCACGAGCCAAAAAGCAAGCCTTGTATCTCTCAATATCACCATTGCTCTTGCGTTTAATAGTAAAGACCCATTTGGAAGAGACAACCTTTGTCCCAGAAGGAAGATCCGCCGCGTCCCATGAATGATTCCGGGTCATGGAATTCGTCTGTTATACAACAGCTTCCATCCATTCCTTACTGTGCTTGAAATCATCAAAGCTTTAGGGAACTTGTTCCAACTCAATTTTTCCAAGAAGTGCTTAAAAATCTGATGGTAAAAAGTCAACCGAAAATACCAAACTTTCAGGATGAGCAACAGCTTGAGCGTTGTAGTATGTCCGAGTGTTCGGCCTGTTTGACGGATCCTTTCTGATCCTTGTACTGCGGCGAAGAGGTTGTGGAGTTGGAGGATCGAGAGAATCCTAAGACGGATTAGCACTGTTGGTTGTGGATCCTTCTGGAGCGTGTCCCGAAGGGCTATTTGGAGCAATCGTCTCAGAAGCAGATGAAGGACCCATCAGAGCTGATGAAGTATTTGACTCATGAGTTTCATTGGTCGGACCAATGGAGGTTCCCGAGGTTTGAACACTTCCTCCCCCATCAGGAGCACTTGCAGCTTCAGTAGGGCCGCTCGGCGCCGTACCCGGCGCACCTTCTCCACTTTGACTGAGTCGAAACGCCTAGATGATTGAGCTGAAACTCAAGACTAGATGCCCTATCCATGGCTGGTTCAGCTAAATCCTGAAGTTCGGCCCAATTTTTCTCACCAAAGCATCCTTTATGTTTAAGGAACCAAACGTCCCGAGAGACGTGAACACGTCTAGTTTCCGGATCAAAACACTTATAGCCCTTTTGAGTAAATGAATAGCCTATGAACATACACTTTTTGCTCTTGGCTTCAAGTTTGTTCCTAAGCTCTCCAGGTACAAATACAAAACACACACAACCAAACACACGTAAGTGATCTAACGGAGGTTGAGTTTTGTTAAGTACCTTGTATGGAGATGCATCCTTGAGGACTTTGGTGGGTGTTCTATTGATCAAATAGCAAGATGTCATGAAAGCATCTCCCCAAAAATTCTTCGGAACATTCATGTGAAACATGAGAGACCGAGTAACTTCCATCAAAGTCGGTTCTTTCTCTCGGCAACTCCATTTTGTTGAGGATTATAGGGACAACTCATTTGATGTAATATTCCTTGTCTAGTGAGGTGTTATTGGAATGACTTGCTCATATATTCCCCTCCATTATCCATTCTTAGCACCTTCAATTTCGAGTTAAAGTGATTAGCAATGTAAGTCTCAAAATTTATAAATGCATCAAACACTCTATCTTTTGATGGAAGAAGAGTTATCCAAGATTACTTTGATTTTTCATCTATGAAGGTGACAAAGTATTTATGATTATCCCTATAAGAACATGGAGAAGTCCAAACGTCGGAATGAACTAAATCAAAGCATTTATCATAAATAGTCGAAGACATAGGATAAACTGACTTGCAATGTTTGCCAAAAATGCAAGCTTCACAACCAACATTATCAAAAGAAGTGTTAGGCAACATGATTTTTAAAGCACGGAAATGAGGGTGGCCAGCGCTAGCATGCCAAATAGAGTCACTAAGGCTTCCAACAGCCGAACTAGACAAAGCCAAACTATAGCCGACATATCTAGACAAAAACTTAGAGTCTTCTAGGATTTAGAGCCCTTTTTGAAGTCTTTCTTGTCCCAGCAAGCATCCGGTGCTAATATCCTGAAATTTGACATTCATTAGGTCCGAAAATCGCATAACAATTTATATCCGAGACAACCTTCTTAACCGACAAAATATTGGAAGTAAATTCCGTTATATAGAAGGCCCTAGTCTTTTTGTTAAAGAGACCTAAGTTCCCTACTCCACTAACCGATATCCTATCGCCATTTGCTATCACAACACTTCCCAACACTGATTCTATATTGCTAATCAAATTCCTATCACTAATCATGTGATGGGAAGCTCCAGAGTCAACAATAAGCTGTTTAGGGGAGGTGTGAGAGTAGAGACACATACCGGAGTCCTTAAAAGAGCTGAGAGATTAAATGAGGGCTTCAAGATCAGATTTCTTGAAGACATTTCCTTGGAAGGAATAGGAATCTGCCACCGGAGGTTCTTGATCCTTCGGTATGGCGGAGGAAGTTGCACCTAGGTTGGAGACATGATCATCCACGGCCTCATGAGACAATTTAGCCTTCGAGTCTTTGAATTTCGAAGGTTTGAGGTTAGGATGGAGGAGCCAGCACTTATCTTTGATATGACCCTTTTTCTTGCAAAAATCACACACAAGACGCTTCCGATCTTCACTTCTTCCTTGGACCTTGTTTGCGGTTATGAGACCCAACCTTCCTTTCGCTTCTAGAAGCTCTATGGAACCCTTTTCCTTCTGAATTTGAGCATAAACATCCTCAAGGCTTGGTAAACGGTTGTCACTAGCAGCTGACCGAAGGATGTTATTCACCAAGTCTTTATAGTTGGAATTAAGGTTCATTAAGAGGTTGAAGACCTTGTCTTCTTCATTCATTTCCCTCAATACTTTTGGATCAATGGAGAAAGGTCTTAGCATATCCAATTCTGCCCATAGAGACCGAAACTTCCCGAAGTAATCCGTAAAATCCATTTCATCGTGAAGTAAACCCGAGAGAGACCTCTTCACTTCAAACACCCTTGTGAGATTAGAAACATTACCATAAACTTTCTGTAGAGTCTCCCACAGTTCTCTTGAGGTCTCACAATATGAATAAGCCTCAAGAATAGACGGATCAAGAGAGTTTTGCATGATTGATTTGACCACTTGATCAACTTGGAACCATTCATCATCTTCATCAAGAGCATCTTCAAAGGTCTAGTCTTGACAATGTGACTCCAATAGCCACGGCGAGTACAGATGGCGGTCTTGACGGTTCTAGCCGAAAGGAGATAGTTCACTCCCTTGAGAGTGATGGGAACGGGAGGGTTCTTGATTGGATCCATCAAAGCTTGAGGCTTTTCAACTAGAAAGACTAGATATAGAAAAGGGCTTGAAGGATTTTAACAAAGATCGAACCTTTTTGCTTTAAAGAACTCCAAGATTGAATTTTTCGAGCTTCTCCTTCTTGGAACTTCGAAACCGGACAAGCTTTTGAAGAAAGGAGACAGCTTTTTAGGGAAAAAGACAGAGGAAAAAAGAGGAAAGACGAAGCCTTTTTTGAGATTGAACGAAGAAACTCATAAAGGTTGATCCTTTATGAGTTTACCAATGAGCAAAGGCAACCTTGTCTTCCTTAAACCCGCGGAAAGCTATTCTCTAGAAACTTGAGACCCGCGAGAAAGATGAGAGAATAAAGCGTAAAACAGAAGATTGGAGAAACAGAGAATGATCGAAGATCATGGCTCTGATACCATGTTGGTTTTGGTGATCAAAGGCACGAAACCGAGTCGCGGAAGCTAAGAAACCGATGAAGAAATCAGAGAGAAGAGTATAGAGAGAGAATCAATTATTATTGCTATGAAAATTAGTCTTTTACACTATTGGATCTCATACATATAAAACAAACATAAGAGGAGAGAGAAATTGGATCACAAAAGGAAGAGGGGACCACGGCGGGACCACTTTGGTCAAATCTTCCTTTTGATCGAAGACTTGACTCTTTCCGGGACCACAATCTCTCACAACCCCAACACATTGCACGTGCGGCTGAAGTCGCAGAGACCCGAACTCCTACACACGCCTGCGGCCACAATCCTTCGGGTACACTTCGCATCCCGGATTGCCCGAATTCTGCGACAGTCGTGACTTGCCGTATTTGCATCACGGACCGCTCACGTCCAGCTGCACTCGCATCCTGGAGTTCTCGCGTCTCGTAACGCTCGCGTCTTGGAGTTCTCGCAACCCGGATCACTCGTGACCTGGTGCACTCGCGCCCTAGAAAGCTCACTACT
Organism: Lepidium sativum; assembly: GCA_023374145.1. Taxonomy (NCBI): domain Eukaryota; kingdom Viridiplantae; phylum Streptophyta; class Magnoliopsida; order Brassicales; family Brassicaceae; genus Lepidium; species Lepidium sativum. The sequence goes on along the minus strand of JAKUCM010002679.1, from coordinate 31,673 downwards.
GGAGCTTACACGACCCGCAGCGCTCACGACCTGGAGCACTCACGCTCTGGAGCGCTCACGACCAGAAGCGCCCACGTCCTGGATTCTTCGCGCCCTGGAGCACTCCCGACTTGGAGCACCCGCGTCCCGGATCACTTGCGCCTTGGAGCGCCTGCTCCCTCTCGCGTTCTCCGTCTCTCAACTCCATGTAAACTCTATACATATGCAACCCGATAGCACAATATGGTCACTAGGCCTCTTGGATAAGGGAAAATGAGTGGCCTAGTGAGGATGCTTGATCAATAAAACCTACATACTCTTAAACTCTCACGCCAAACCTACATAATGTGTACATCATCCTCCTTCAAAACCTACTCAACCATTGCCTTTAAACCTACAAAACACATACGTACCATACAAACAATTCAATTTCAATGCAGTTATTTTAGCCGCGAACCGAGATTGAACGATCTGCTAACCTTTAATCTTGCACAAACCAAAACTATCCTTGAAAATCCAAACACAGACTCTTGCAAACCCCACATCATCGAACAAATATCTCCAAGTCTAAGCCTTTATGGTCAAAAGTTTACAAATTTAGCCGTTTCACAAAAAACCTGAGATTGAGTACTAATTTTTTAGATGACAATATACAAGTCATTGTTGCTAACATGGTTAGTGAAGAGAATTTAGGGTTTGTGACGAGAAAACGGAGGAGAAGAAGTGATTGACGAAGAAGATGAAGGAGAAGAGAAGTTAGGGTCCGAGAGAGAAAATTAAACCGTTTCTTTTCAATTTCTTTTCGTGAGAGAAAGTAAAAAGTAGTTGACAAAAGATCAATTTCTTTTGTTTCTGTTAATCATTATCAGTTTCATTTTCTTTTACTTTTTTTTATAACAAATTTCAATTGAAAATTTAAATTTAAATGACATTTTTTGCATCGAAGTTATTTCACAAATACTTCCTATGAAATACTTCCTATGATAAGGAAGAGGGGGTAATAAACTTATTCCTTTAAAAATACAAGTAATTTTATATTTTTTGACTATTCATAATTGCTAAAAAATTATTTTAATAATTAACCTATTTTATTGAACTATTATAATCATTTTTGTTTAATTTTTTTTTAGAATTATATTTAGGTGGAGGGTTTGGGAATTAGAAAATAATATTAAGTTGTAAGATTGAACTTCTTGGAATATATATATAAGAGTATTTGTAGAATATGTTAATTTCTTGATTTAGGGTATAGATAGATATAAACAATTTTAAATAATTTATATAGAAAAAATAGAAAAAATAGAGGTGGATCACGAGTCTTCTGATCCACGTGAAGCATGTGGTCAAAATAAGATAAGTACGTTCTTTATGATGTTGGACACAATTTTACAGTTTTGGTCATGTTCTTAGGAATTATAAGATGGTTCTAAGGTGTTTAATTTTTGAAAGCCAATATATGATCATACTATATATCATATTGCCATTCTTTTATCTTAAATGCTTGGATATGAATATTGTTTCTGTGATATGATGATAAAGAAATAAGAGTTCTTTATAAAAAATAAACAAAACAATAGTTGACAAAAAGAAAACAAAAACTAATAGCACACATGCCTTTACTAGAGTTAGTCATTATCATGTTGAAGAAAATTTAAATATTGGTTCAAGCTTGATTACAATTTCATTAGACCCTTAATCATACAGCTTATACGTTTCCAAACCTGACATTCACAACAGAAGTCTACAACATTTGAAATGAAATAATAATAAATATTATACAAAACAAAGCTGCAACATGAACTTCGATCAAATTAGGGTTTTGATGCAGACAAAGGATAAGAGTGATGTTGAGGGTCAGGACCTCCTGGAGAAAACCTATCCACATCGTTTTTGACGGAAAGTTCTCGACCGATACGTTCTAGTTCTGAAACATTGTAACCTAAGCGATGCAAAAGATTGTTGCTCTCACCATTTTTAGGTATTGAATCAACCTGAAGAATCCTCCCTTCTATTCCAATTACCAATAGAAATGTGAGCAAAACTGATAACAATAATACTTTAGAAGCCATATTGAGTATTTTGGATCAAATGAAATTTAGAAAGATTAGCTAGCTAATTTGTAGAAGAGATGATTAAAGAAGAAGGTTAAGTGAATCTATTTATAGATTAGAAAGGAAAGGATAAAGAATATATAAATACAATACTTAGTGGCCACTAATCAGTTACGATAACCTACGAATGATATGCATAATATATATAACTCCACAAATTAATTATATTAATTAGTCTGGAACTATGGATATTTTATCGAAGCTTTTACTTATGCTAGTGGCTAGGTCTGGACATAATATCCGAAACTCGGACCCGAACCGAACCCGATTTTTCGGGTCTTATTAAATACCTAATCGGGTATGTAGGTTAAAGTACTTCGGGTTTTGGGTCGGGTTTGGGTAAAACCCGAAACCCGAAATTAAACCGAAAATAACCGAAAATTTCAAAAAATTAAATCGAAAATAACCGAAAATTTCATATATTAGTTTGGTTGAACCACATTTTACTCAAGCGTCGGCGATTAAAACGTGGAAAAAATTTGATTTTAGTTAATTTTTGTAAATATCCGATCCGGACCCGAACCGAACCCAAAATTTATATATGTTCGGGTATCAATCGGGTCCTTAACAAAATATTAAACCCGACCCGAACCCGAAATATTTCGACCCGAACCCGAAACGAATTTCAAAAATACCTGATCGGATCCTCTATATCTAAATCTGAAATACCCGAAACCCGAAAGACCCAACTCGATCGGGTCCGAGTACCCGAATGCCCAGGACTACTAGTGACCATGTCAATAGGTAAACAATTTATTAGTGGAGTTAAATATATTATACTATATGTACGTTAACATACCTTAATTTTTTTTGTTAATCAACGTACCTTAAATTCGTAGCCACTATTCATATTTATATCTTATCTTCTTAGGATGAATCTAATTTTATCTATATATAGAATCACTTAAGTTTCCTTTTTTCATTTCTAGGATTTTTTTTGTAGGTTTTTAAGGTATTTGTTGTCGATTTTTTTTTTCTACAATCTTTGTTGTACGTATCCCAATTTCAACACTTAATACATTTTGTTTTGTAGGTTATTTTTACGTCTCGTACGTTTTCCTATTTCATTTTTTTGCATTATAGGTTTTATTTTAATATATTCTACGTTTAATGGGTATAAAACATAGAAGTTTAAAAAAATATTTAACCAAACATTTAAAACACACATACTTTCTTATCTATATGAACGACCCCTTTGATGACTGTTGACACTATCTTTTATCTTCATTTAAACTATTTCTTATTTTTGTAGGTTTAATTCTCATATTTAATAGGTTCAATTTTCATATTTTGTAGGTTTGTGTTTCATATCCTTAGTTCAATTATTGGGTTTGGACACCTTAAATTAGAAATGCCACAAAGTGCCACAAAACTCAAGTCACACATATTTACTAAACATATCTGGAAAAACAATTCAGACAAATTTAAAAGTTTTTAAACAAAGGTGCATTAAACCAATAAACATACAAAACACTTTTAGACAAAACGTTTTTAAATTCAAAACGTTTCGATTAGAAAATTATTTTTTTGTTTTGCAAAATATAAAATAATAACAAAAATAAATCAAATGACATTTTCGTAATAAAAATAACAAAAAAAATTTAATGACATTTTAACACCTTTTATTTTGTGATACACTATTTTAGTCACTTTTCTTGTTTTAATTTAATTTTAGAAGTAATGCATATTATGTTTGCGTCCCGTGAGTATGTAAAGAAAGATTTACACCTTATTGACTGTCCCCATATAATCTGGCTATAAGTTATACGCCCTGACTATAACTATTAGATTCTGTTACTAATTATTCTTAGAGGAATTTATGAGTTTTGAAGGAAATATGAGAAAGTTTTGACATAGAGAGACTACTCACAATAGAAACAATATAAGTTACATACACTGTAGAAGCACTTTAGAAAATACTTTAAAATTGTGTTGCGTCAATTTCCAATATAAAGTATAAATCATATTCTAAATTGTCATATCAAAATATAAGTGGTATAATCTAATATTTCAAAATATCATAACAGAAGTGCATTATCATAAATGACTTGTTGGACGTAACATTAAATTCTAATACTATAATTAACTTAAAATTAATTGATAATGAATAGATTAACTGTACATCATATATTAGATTAAAATTATCTTTAATATGGTACACTAGTCAAATTCTATCTAATTAATCATATTTTTATAATACTCGATTTTCAGTAATAAATCTAGAGATGATCCACCAGTTACCATGCCAAATAAGATAAATATTCAAGGATTTTGCTTACATTAGAACTCTAGATTCACTCGTGTAGGAATCTGCTACACTTCAATCTATGGAGATCGAAAGACCATACTTCTAAATTCATAAAGATTTTTTCTGGACGGCGGCTAGGGTTCTGTGTGAGAGAACTCTTAATTTTTTTTTTCTCAAACACAGTTACTCATTTATATATATCATTCTTTTTTTTTCTCAAACACAGTTACTCATTTATATATATCATTTTCCTGAGGACAAAAAAAACTCTAAACCTAATAGGCCATGTGACTATTTTAAAAACCTAATTAATATAGCTGAAGCAAATGAGTCGTACTAATGAGTATAATTAAACAAGACTATTAACTAAAGTATTGAACCATATTAATGGGTACTATTTAAACTGACTCAATAAAACAGATAGAAAATAGGTCACTAGCGCCGAGGCATGCGAAATCCATGACATCCCTGGTGCAACACTTTCTTCCTACTTGTCCATTCTGTGTAGTGTTGGAAATAATCTTCTCTAATATATATAAGATATGGACTTCCACTCATGCCCAATTAGTTTAGAGCTGGAAGCCCATATTGTAATATGGGAATAATATTTTAAGGAAGCTTATTATGGAATAATATCCCACATCGATAGTTGAAAAATATTATCTCTAAATATGGACCTTTCCACTCATGAACAATTAGTTTTGAGTTCAAATCCCATATTCTAATATATATACTAGTTTGTGCTAAGACTCCACTATTTTTAAACAACATATGATCCAGAAAATAACATCTGCATAAATCTCTTAAGTTGTATATTTTAGTTGCCCTCGTTACAATCTTATCAAACTCCATCTCGTTGGAACATTCCATCCACAAAACATTCAGTAATATTATATATGTATTCCCTCGAGTCACGAGTGAGTTTTACATTGCGCCAAGGAACGAGAACTTTAGAAAGCCTTTTATCAAAAAGAAAAAAGGAACGAGAACTTTCTTTGATAAAAAAATAAACAAGTAAATTTATATGAAGACATTTATATAAACACACATATATATATATATATATATATCGCCTTTAACAACAACAACAAAAGAAAAAGAGACATGTATATATCGCTGTCTAATACAGACGTGCATGTGACTTTATGAGATAATCATATGTTAACATCCACTTTCGAGTGATTACGAATTTTGTCGTCGCATATGCAAAGATAGTAGGATTATTTCAATAGGTTGATTTTTCTATTTCACAATATACTTTTTCTTTTTGGTCGTGTTCACTCGTTCGTCACTAAAAATTATAAATATCTTTTTACGAAATGAAATCTATAAATATGATAATATCAGGAGTTTGAAGAAAGCAGAGAAGATTAAGATAATTTGAAATTTCTTTTTCTATTTCTTAACGCTAAAACACTGTACTTATGAGTTTTATATACAATTAAGAAAGAATGATTAAACCGAACATAACCGGAACTAAACCAAAATCCATTAGACTATCTATAAATATGATAATATCATGAGTTTGAAGAAAGCAGAGAAGATTAAGATGATTTGAAATTTCTTTTTCTATTTCTTAACGTTAAAACACTGTACATATGAGTTTTATATACAATTAAGAAAGAATGATTAAACCGGAAATAACCAGGACTAAACCAAAATCAATTAGACTATCTATAATCTTAATAGTCTCCATCAAAATGAGCGGAAGATGTTAATCAAGCTCATCTTGGACACAAGGTGATGAAAAGTGACAGGAAAGAGAGGCTTAGTAAAACAGTCAGCAATTTGGTCCTCAGTTCTGATATGAAGTAAATGCAATAGACCCTTATCAAGCTTCTCTCAAACAGTGTGGCAGTCAACCTCAACATGTTTAGTACGCTCATAAAAGACAGGATTGGAAGCAATGGAAATCGCCGCAGTACTATCGGAATACAACACCGGCAAAGAACCTGTATCAATGCATAAGTCCTAAAGCAGAGTATGCAACCAAGAAATCTCACACGAAGCCAAAGCCAAAGCCCTATATTCTGCTTCAGCAGAAAACCGAGAGACAGTCGGCTGTTTCTTGGATCGCCAATTAATAAAGGAAGATCCTAAAAACATAGCAAAACCAGTGGTAGAACGTCTGCTATCAACACAGGCAACCCAATCAGAATCAGCAAAGCCTTTCAAAGAGAGATCAGAATCTGCAAAGTAAAACAGTCCTTGACCAACCGTGCCTTTGATGTATTGAAGAACCTTATAAACCGCATGGAGATGAGCAGTTCGTGGAGCAGAGGAAAACTGGCAAAGCTTATCAACAACAAAAGTTATATCGGGACGGGAGATAGTGAGATACATTAACCTTCCTACCAAGCTACGGTATAACTCTGAGTCTGAAAGCATGTCACCAGAAGTATTAGAGAGGTGAAGATTAGGAACCATCAGAGTAGATGAAGGTTTACAGTCAAGCATGCCCATGGATTGAAGCAATTCCAATGCATATTTGCGTTAACATATAGATATGGCAGACGAAGACCGAGCAACTTCCAAGCCTAAGAAATACTGTAAAGGACCAAGGTCACAAAGCTTGAAGAGCTGCTGCAAACTCAATGTCAAATCAGCTGCTGCAGATTCAGAAGAACTAGCAATAGCAATGTCATCAACGTATACTAGAACTGCAATGAAATCAGTAGGAGTGGTTTTGACAAATAACGTGTGATCACCATGACATTTGTGAAATCCCAAATCAAGCAAAGCAGTAGAAAAGCGTAAAACCACTGTTGAGAGGCTTGTTTAAGACCATAGATTGATTTATTCAACTTACATACTACATTAGGTGGCAACTTGTCCCCCTTACGTTCAGCATAACCATCAGATAGTTTCATGTAGATGGTTTCATCAAGAGCACCATTCAGAAACGCATTAGAAATATCCAGCTGCTTAAGAAACCATCTTTTAGAGGCAGAAATCTTCAAGAGTAACTTCACTGTCGCCATTTTCGCAACAGGAGAAAACGTCTCAATGTAATCAAGGCCAGGTTTCTAAGTGAAACTCTTGGCAACTAAACGGGCCTTGTGGCGTTCCAAAGTACCATCAGCAAGGAACTTCAATGTAAAAACCCATTTACAACCAATGACTTTCTTCCCAGCAGGTAGACTCACAATATCCCAAGTATTAGTAGATTTCATAGCCTCAATCTCCTTGTCTGCAGCCTCACACCAATCCTTAGACCCCTTTGTCTCAGAATATGTTTCAGGAACATAAATTTGAGTAATGTTGCTGATGTAAGAAAGAAAAGATGAAGACAGACGAGTATATGAAAGAGATGTGGAAATAGAATGAGGAATATTATTGATAAGAGAATAACTATGATAATCCTTTAAATGAGCAGGAGTATAACGAAGTCTCCTGGTAGAAATTTGTGTTGATGGAGGAACAGAAAATGAAGATAGAGTACCTGAGGCAAAATGGTCAATAGCAGAATCAAAGGTATGAGCCAAAGGAAAAACCTCTTCAATGAAGTCCACATGTCGTGAGATGAAAACCCTGTGACTTTCAATATCCATAATCTTATAGCCTTTCACCCTAGAAGGATATCCCAAAAATACATAAGCTCTTGATCGGGGCATAAACTTATGTCTCTGTTTGGAAGATCTAGTCCCATAGCAAAGACAACCAAAATTTCGAAGCTAAGAGTAGTTAGGAACTTTTCCTGTAAGAACCTCATATGGTGATTTCTGAAAGAGAAGAGGAGAAGGCATCCGATTAATCAAGAACGCAGCTGTGAGTATGCTGTCTCCCCAAAACTACAAAGGCATACTAGACTGAAACATCAAATTCCTGGCCATGTTCAATAGATGTTGGTGTTTATGTTCAACAACAGAATTTTGCTCCGGGGTTTCAGGACAAGAGTGAAAAGATTCAATGCCTTTCTGCTGGAAATATGTTGCAAAACGTAATTCTGGTGCATTATGAGACCGAATAGCTTTAACCTTCATATTAAACTGCGTTTCAACTCTGTTGATGAAATTGGGAAATACTGTAAGAACTTCATTCTTTGTCTTTAATAAGTAAACCCAAGTTGCTCTTGTATGATCATCAACAATCGTAAGAAAATGTCTAAAACCTTCAATTGTTTCCATTTGAAAAGGTCCCCATAAGTCTATATGCAATAACTCAAAAGCAGAACTACACATATTGTTTTCAGAAAGAAAAGAAAGACGTCTCTGCTTAGCCAAATGACATATATGACAATGAGTAGAGGCTTTATTCGGTAATTTCTTTGTTCCTAACACTTCAGAAAGTAAGTTCAGTCTTGTATATGAGGGATGACCTAATCGTTGATGCCACAAGTCAAGATCCACAACAACATTACTAGATGAAGCAGCAACATTAGTATCCAGAACATACAGGTTACCAAGTCTTCTACCCTGACCAATCATCGAGCCCTTGGTAATGTCCTGTATTTCACAGCAACTAGGATCAAAGACCACTCAAGATCCTAAGGAAGTGGTAAGAGAACTAATACTGAGCAGATTCAATCAAAACTCTGGAATGAAGAGAACATTATGGAGTATAATGTTTTCATTCAATAGAACCTGACCAATGCCACTGATATGGACCTTGGAGCCAGTTGGAAGATTCACAAAGTTATTAACAGAGGTATTCAAGGATGTAAACAGAAAACTATCATGACAAACATGATGTGTAGCCCCAGAATCTATAACCCAATGTTCATTGGAAAGAGTATGCTGAGAAACAGCCATTATTCCAATAAAACAATATATAGAAAGTGAGAATAGAATACTAGTATGATCAGCAGGAAAAGTAGAAGAACTTGCAGGTGAAGGTGAGACTGCACAGTTCTGCAACTTCGAGCTAAAATGGGCAATAAAACTCTGAAGTTGATCCTTTGTCATATCACCAAGAAGACTATCAACTTGAGCAGCAACTGGAAAATTAAGAGAAGAATCCTTTGGCGCAGATGAACCAGAGGAAGATGTAGGAACTTTATCAGACGATGTCTTGGTTTTAGAGACAAATCCTGGAGGGAAACCATGCTTTTTATAACACCTATCAGCAATGTGCCCCACACAATTACAGTAAGAACATATAGGACGTCCCTTGTTTGGTCCATTCTGAACATAGCAGACAACAGTAGAAGATTGAGTATCACCAGAAACCTGGAAAGCAGCAGAAGGTACCAGAGTATTGGAAAAACCCTTCTGACTCTCGTCCTGGTCTAAAAGATTGTAAAACTCAACCAAAAAAGGCAAAGCTTTCTTAGCAATGATTTGACGCCTGACTATAGCATAAGAATCATTAAGACCCGCAAGGAACTTCACTATTCGAGCTCGTTCAGATCTTTGATCCAGATGTGCAGCTTTTCCACAAACACAAGGATCATCAAGCCCCTCTGCACTCTCATGTTGATCCCAGAGCGTCTTCAAGTGAGTGTAATACTCAGATAAAGAGAGAGATCCCTGACGAAAGTCCTGAATCTCTTGAGTGAGATTAAAAGTGCGTGGTAGATTCGAGAGATGGAATATGCCCTGAAGATCCAGCCAAATATCCGAGGCAGTGTCAATGCGAAGAGTACTACGATAGATCTGTTGAGAAACAGAATTGAGCAACCAAGCCTTCACCATCGAGTTACAATTTGACCATTGATTGAAGGTTTTATGTGTAATCGATGGTTTAGACACATATCCATCAATAAAACCCAACTTATTCTTTGCATCAAGAGAAATACGCATAGCAACAGACCAATCATCATAATTCGTACCATCTAGAGTGATAGAAATGATATGAAGACCTGGATGATCTGATTTATGCATATACATCGGAGATCTCGTCAGATATGTGTCGTCAAATGCCGATTGAACACGCGAAGAACGAGTTAGCTTAGATCGATTAACTGGAGAACTGTGTGGAGGAGAATCGTCATCATCGCCAGATCTAATGAGACGCCTAAATCCAGAAACTGTCAATCCTTGTAAACGAGCTGATCGACGAGTGATTTTGTTGATTTGTTAAACCAAAAATAACCGGGACTAAACCAAAATCAATTAGACTATCTATAATCTTAATAGATAGTTCTTTTTTTACTTTCTCTCGTGATCTTGAAAGCCTCTTTTGACAATACCTTGATAATATAATTGACATTGTTATAACACCAGAATAATGTATTGAAAGTGTAGCTGGCATTTGATAATCTTATTTGGAAATTTGATTTATGATTTTTAAATTTATGCATATATATGCTGTCAAAAAAATTGCAAATGTCTAAATGCTTTTATTAAAATCAATCTTATATGATCGTGATTAGTTTTCATAAAGAGATTATCTTGATTCTAAAAATTTTTGTCAACTATTGATACAACAATATCCAAATCATAATATACCCAAAACTCATAAATTATCAGGTGAGACAATACAATTCTTTAGAATTAAACTCCAATAAGAAATGTAACCATTTGATACAAAAAAAAAATCATTTGACTAAATATACTTCCTTATATTATATATTTATTTAGCTATTAATGATGTTAACCTTTTATAGTGTTCTATTTGAATTGTGAATGCTTAAACCACCCGGTACTTAATTATGGATAATATAAATAAATAAATAAAGAGAATGAAATAATTTGGAAAAATATCATTCCTCATTTATAGTTTGGTTTGTAAGCACAAAACCCAACTAAAATAATACTCTGTCTATCTCATTATACAGTACCATACTTTATAGCCATGAATAAAACCTCTACTATATAGATGAATCCATACTTGTTTCACAGTAATAAATCTCATATTACGACATTTTGTACAAGGGCAGTACATCTTACCGGTTTCTAGCGTCAGCCTTTGATTTCCGGCGAATTCCATAAATTGTTTTAGTCCTTCTGCGTACTCGTACGTAAGTAATCCTGTTTCTGGATCATTTCTTTCTTGATCCATCCATGCACAAAACCGTATATTTGCCATTATGTTTTTTTGTGTGTTTTAAGTGAAGATGGTGAAAATGAAAGAAGATTGGCGATTATATATAGTGCACATTTCCGACGGCTATTGACGGGTACACCTAATTATACACCTCACCTACTTGCTTTTCCGCAACAAAGACATGTACATGTGCGTAACGTGGTTATTTTACACTGGTTTACGGTCAAAAACGGTGGGAAACGGCAAGTCGTAGGAAGTGGTCGGAGAGTTCCCACCGTTTTTGACCTCCTTTTTAATTTTTAAAACTCCGGTCAATTATGGTTGTGGAGTTGTCGGAAATTTCCGACAGCGTATTTGCGGTCAATACCGTGGTCGGTTTTGGACCATATTTCTTGTAGTGCAGGACTTAGCCGCTTTGAGCCTAGGAATGTTTTATCGCCTTTCGATTGCACCTTCAGCACTTCTGATCTCTTGAGAAGTTCCTTCATAATCTTTCTTATGTTCTCTGAATCTGAAGGCCTCTCTTCTGAAACCATTGGCCTGCATTGATGCACTGAAACCTCAAGTAGAAGCAATATAAGACAAAGCAATTTAAGTACTGGTCTTGCTGTTTAATTCCTCTTTAAGCTAGTATATAGTTGGAGCTTCAAATTGAATGATATCGTAAAATGCTTCCAAGTATAGGTTTATATAGTTAGGCGATTACTTAATGAATGTTGACCTGTCTAACTAATCTAAATGTGCGTGTTATATGATTTAATTTAATAAAGGTAAATACTACAGTCAGAGGTTATCAACATTTATGCAACTATTTGTTTTTTGTTTTTTTAAGTTTGAGTTGTGCCATGGTCATGTATGCACTAAGTTGAAATCTAGTCAGATCGAGCTAGTTTGGCTGGTTATTTATTTTGCCTATACAAGAATTCGTTTTCTCTTTCCTTATGAACTCTTGAAAGGTTGTCACCCTTTTTCTTAGAAAGGTCCCAACCTAACATATTCTTTTTTATAAGTAAAACCTTTCTCTGTGCGTGTATTTGTTTATCTTCAATATAAAGAGAAATGCAAAATGTTTTAAGTTTTACGAGAGAAATCATATAATAAGTCTAATACAGGTTATCTTTTTAGTTCATAGAGTATAATGAAAAACATATAATTCAAACTATAGATTCTTGTAGAGAATAGATTGTACGTACTACATCATTTGAATAAAGCGTGTACATCAAATACTTAAGAAGAGATGATAACTTGTTAACACTTTAGACGGTGATCTACACGGGAATGCCACAATATACCACACAAGACATACACAGCATAATTTAGTCTGGTTATTTGGGTACTCGAACCTGAACCTGATAGGTCCATGTCTTTTGGATTGTTGGATTCATTAGTAAATATCCATTCAGATTTTATTATTTTTTGGGTTGGATTGATTCAGTAAAATTATTGTTGTAATGATATCGCGAGTTTTAACCACATATCCTACTACAAGTGCACATCAAACGTAATAGTACTTAGGGGTCGAATTCCTCAGAGAATCAGTTTACACTTTCGACTTTTATTGAATCGCAAGCTATATCAATCCAAATCAGAGAGGTGAACACTACCAACTTAAACGCGAATGAAATCAAATAACTAAAACAATCAGATGTCGGGTATTCATTCAGGAGTTAGAATTCTTGTTAGAGAAACTATTCAGGAACTAATCTGATCCTATTCTCGGCTTGAACATAAATAAAGATAAACCAACTCTCGTTGAATTTACCCCTCTACTAATAATCTAAAGGTCCTAACTCTCGTTGGTTTCAGATTACAAGTAGGCTTTATCGCTTAGGTTCAATTACCCACAACCCAACCTAGCATCAACTCTCATTGGTAGTGAAGGGAATTCCTCTTTTTTAATCTAGTTATAGTTCCTAACAATCTTCTGGAAAGTTAACAACCTAAAATCATCGACTAGGTCATCAGGCTAATCTATGCATTAAACTCAAGTATTAGAAGGAGAATCATTTGTTCATTAATCATATTTGTTCCCCTACAGTGAATTCTAAAACCCTAGAATCTATAAATCCAATCTAAGATCTACTCAGACATAAAGCAATGAATCAAGCAAATCATGATGAATTGAAGCTAAAATTGCATTAATAAATAGAAATAGGATTCAGAAATTCTTCTCAAGTGTGAAGAGATCTTCTTCCTAGCTTACAAACTCTCAAAACTCTGTAAAATTCGTTCTCTAACAACTCAAAGCGGCTCAAGACCCCCTTAAAATAAAATAGGAAAAGAGTATTTATAGGGCCCAAAACAAGAGCTGAAAAATCGTGAAATTAGGTTTCTGCGAAGGGCATCGATCGATCGATCCTAGAGTGGATCGATCGATCCTTGGATATAAAGTCCATCTCTCAGAAGCCAAGTCGTTCTTCAGATTGTGAGCATAATTCTTGTTAGAGCACTGATCGATCGATCCTTGTGTTGATCGATCAGTCCTTCCTTTCGTGGAGAATACCAGGAAATGCTTCAAACTTCTCCAAAGCCTACCTTCAAACCTGATTCCAACTTTGAACGTTTTTGACCTGAAATCTCAATAAAACATAGACGAATTCCCAAAATATAACCGTAATAATGAGCTCAAAACCGACAAAATATGAGGAACATCAATTCCTCCAGACTTAACTTCTTGCTTGTCCTCAAGCACAGAAAGAAAGACTGTAGGAAGATCATATCTCATCAGGCTAATGACTCTCTCCACATCCTGCACATCAAGTCCAAAGTGATCACAAGAATATTACTCATCAAAATCGAGACCACCTTGTACTTCCCACAGACTTAGCAAACATAACAATCTCGTGTCACAGCTCAAAATAAACAATTAGATTTCCCATACTGACTCCCTAATAAATCTAAGTGCAATATCATTCAAGAGAATGTCGATCAAGAGGCAAAAAGTTCCTAATTCTACTCTCTAGACTACCTTCAATCTAATACCATCTCTCTCTCTTTTCATAAGAACAATTCTTCACAGTAAGTTGCTTCATTGGAGTTTCCTTCAGTAGGCTAATTAGTAAAGTGAAAAAGATTATGTCATTGGATGTATCCTCTGAAACGTCCAATTCACTTTGAAAACTCGCAGTGTCATTAATAAACTTTTACCCTAGGCTAACTTCATGCAAAAACTTATATCATAATTTTTTTTGGTTTAAAATGCATGAAAATGATGAAGAGAGAAACATAACCAAACTTACAAGGAACATCATTCATTGAGTAAAGAGAAGGAACATACTTGATGTATTACCAATTCCCTTGACGAGATGGTTAAGTGAGGTTAGGTGTGAAATCAGCATGAAATCCCCTGAAAGTTTAGATGGATGTGCTCAGAAACTGAGTGTTGCTTTGTCTCTAGGTTTTCCAATAGTCTGATCGATTCCTCACAAATGCAAATCAAGTGATACTAAGTCCAGGATAATGCTGAGAAAATCAAAAATCAAATAGTCTGATGTCAGTCTCAAAGGCTCAAAATACAGAAATAAAAGAAAGAAATAGTCTATAAAATCTAGAATGCAAAAGAAACAAAACAGAAAAAATGTGTTAGTCAATAAGTGTTCTCCCCCATACTTACTTTACACCGTCCCGGTGTAAAAATAAATCAAAAGGATGACATAAAAACGCATAAGAAACAAAAAGAAGCAAACAGAAATAGTCTTAAATAAAATGAAAATAAACTGAAACAAAAGTAGGAAGTAGCTAAGAAGCTACTTAGGGATTTGGCTATAGCGGTCGCCTGGTGCTCTGTGACGGCGAAGAACACGGTAATCCATTGGCCGATCATCCTCATCATTATCAGACCGATGTCCAACAACATCTGGAGACATGGTCATCACGATCAGCTGCAGGTGCTGACTTGGAATCCATGATCATATCATGTGCACTCATACAAAGAGACGCCGGTATCCTCCTTAAAGCATTCCAGATGGTCCGCTGAATCGATCTCTTCCTCCTCTCATTCTCGACTTGCCAGTCTCGAAACTGCTATCTGTGAAGTTCGGCGAGTAATGAGGTAATCCGAGTTCCTCCTCAGGAAACTCAGGAAGTACAAACCCGGAAGGTTGAGCAGCTGCAGCCGGAGTTACGAACTAAGTAGAGGTGGAAGCTCGAGCTCTCCTAGATCGGGCGCGTGGTGCGGCTTCCTTCTCCTTAAGCTTGCCGGAGATCTCACGATGCGACAGATCTGGCCGGAACTCCATGTTCTCTCTGAAGCTAACTGAAGTGATGTGAGAAAATGGAAGGTGACATACA
Organism: Lepidium sativum; assembly: GCA_023374145.1. Taxonomy (NCBI): domain Eukaryota; kingdom Viridiplantae; phylum Streptophyta; class Magnoliopsida; order Brassicales; family Brassicaceae; genus Lepidium; species Lepidium sativum. The sequence goes on along the minus strand of JAKUCM010002679.1, from coordinate 16,118 downwards.
TCATCTGGGGATTTTCATCGAAGAAAGTCCAAAGCTGGCCAAGGCAGCTGTATCGATCAAATCGATCCTCTGCACAACCTCTGTCTGCCTAAGATCTAACCCATGAAACATGAAGACCGGTGTCAGGAGACTACCAATAGGCTCAACCACTCCCTTCCTTGGGTTATCTCATGGGCAAAAAGATACCCCCAGTTGAGGTTCAGAGGAGGATTTGTAGCGAGAGTAGGATCTTGGTAAAGATCTCTCTGAAGCTAACTGAAGTGATGTGAGAAAATGGAAGGTGACATACATCATCTGGGGATTGTCATCGAAGAAAGTCCAAAGCTGGCCAAGGCAGCTGTATCGATCAAATCGATCCTCTGCACAACCTCTGTCTGCCTAAGATCTAACCCATGAAACATGAAGACCGGTGTCAGGAGACTACCAATAGGCTCAACCACTCCCTTCCTTGGGTTATCTCATGGGCAAAAAGATACCCCCAGTTGAGGTTCAGAGGAGGATTTGTAGCGAGAGTAGGATCTTGGTAAAGATCTGGTACCAGAGGAGAGATGGCCTCGTGTAAGTACTCCAGCTGGATTTGGTTACACTGCCCGACTCCTCCTTAGCTAGAATTGTCTACCCGATGTGATTCGCGACTATCCTAATAGCAGAATTCTTGATATGAATGAACTTTGAAGCCTTACCCTGATACCCATCACCAGACAACAAATACCACAATGCATTCTTCGAAGGAGAGTTCTTTGATGGTTTCTCCCCAACTGCATACTCATCAAAATCGTAAACCCCGCACAGCTCCTGAATGGTGATCGTATAGACAGCTCCTATATATCGGTACGTGAGGTACTGTGCATAAACTAGACTGTGGGGATTGACGCACGCATGTAGATCACATGTCGCTAAGAGCTGCCTGACGATCTCCGGATACAGTGGATAAGCATCAAAACAGAACTTGGTCAGACCAAGATTATCCAGCAACTGAACAACATCTTCTAGAATCCCCATCCTATGCAGTGTTTCACGTCAAAAGAATTTCGTCGGGATCAACGTGTTAGTCAGGAGTTTATCATACAAGCTTTCATGAAAACTCTTCCAACCATCTCCTTCCTTTCAATCTTTGTACACTGCCGTAGTTATGACATAAGAATGAGTTTCTCTGCTAGCCACATTATCGACAAAGTACGCTTGTTCCCGTCTCGGCCACGACAAACGTTAACCAAGCTGTTTTTGTCTAGGTGCATCGTCATGCTATTGCAACGACTGACAGAAGTTGATGTATGAACCATCTTTGCTAATCGAATCAATGAACCACAAGATCAGATAGAAGGAGAAATTCTAAGCGGATTAGGCTTTTGATTCGTTAAAAACGGATGAAAAACGAGAGAGAAATCGACTTTTGAAAATTTTTGGAATTGAAATTTTTCGGAATAAAACCAATTTGCGCGTTTAAGAAGAAAAACTTGAGTGTGTAGGATCGATCGATCCTTACTTTGATCTATCGATATGTGCTCTCGCGAGCAAAGAACGATCGATCCTTACCTTCTAAGTCGGGAAATGGATCGTGCGCAAGTTCTTCTTAAATGGCTCGATCGATCCATCTTTTTCATGTCATGCTCTGGATCATGCGGTCTTCTTACTCGATTAGTCGGGCTTTGCTTGTTCGGTCGGGCTATGCTTGTTCGGTCGGGCAACACATCGTGCGGCCTTCTTGCTCGATCGATTTGTAAGTGCTCGGTCGTGCTCTCGATCGTGCGCAAACCTACTATGTGGGTTGATCAATCGATCATTAGGTGGATCGTTCGATCAGTGCTTTCGACAACTTCCTACTTTGAACAAAAACACAAAAACAAAAACAAAATCAAAATAAAACGAAAAAAAACCAACTACCTGATTGTGGGTTGCCTCCCACTCAGCGTTTCTTTACAGTCATTAGCTTGACTTGGACGCCATTCAGATGGTGGTACTGCGTGAGTGAGGTTTACTCACTCCTCGGAATACACTAATCTCCTCAATGATGAACTTCTTGAAATGTTCATCTTTCTTATGGATTGTCCTTCCTGAAGCATCCAACAATGCAATAGTTCCATCGCGGCATGTTTCAAAGCCAGGACTCCCTGCAAAAACTGTAAAGTCTTAGGAAGTCTAACTTAGCCCCAGCTGTGTTGAGGAATGACCTTCCCAATAAGATCGAAACAACTCCTTCTCTTGCCATTTCAATAACTGTAAAGTCTGTAGGGATCTTGCAATTCCCAACCAGAAGAGTAAAGTCAACAAGTCTTCCCCTAGGTACCTTTGAAGATGCATCTCCAAAAGAAACCGATGAATGATGCTTCTACATAGTCTCCAAAGAGATAATATTGATACTAGCTCCAGAATGACACAAGGCATCGCTGAAAACTAGTTGTCCAACCCGGTAAGGTACAGTGAACCCTCATTGATCTTCTATCTTCACAAGCTCCTTAGGGTACGGAATAGGAGGGTTGTACTTACTCTCAAATGAACTCCCTACTTCAGAATTTACCACATTGCAAGATTCCTAGGGATTCTTTTCAAACTTCCTAGGTAAAGCTCCTTGTGGACGTCTAATAGCTTCAGCAGTCTGAGAAACTTGGGTGTCTAGCTTCTTGATATGCATAGAAACTGACTCAAACTTCCCATTCAGGTCATTGTAAATGTTGTCCATCTTAGCATTAAGCTCCCTGGTAGACTTTTGTTGCTCAACAGCAAGTTGCTGAATCAAGGGCTTAATATCTTCGTTTGACGTTCTTGAAGGTACTTCTGGAGGTTGTTGCTGCATTGGCGGTGGTACATAAGGCTTATACGGCCTTTGCTAGTTAGTTCATCCTGCATTCGGAACAAACGTCTTCTGATTATTCCATCTTTGACCTGAATTCTGGATGAATGGCTTTCCCTGAAAAGGTGACCCTTGAGGTAGTGTGGGTGCTGGAAAAGTAACATCCCGGAGGTTCTTGACGTTAGTGCTCCTATAGGAAAGGTAATTCGGGTTCTGTTCCCTGTTCTGCCAGTTAACATAACCAACCTCCCTTTGATCTTCAGAATCAACCGAATCATCTTGAACTTGAGCCACTTCTCTGTTGTCCTCAATCTGACTCACATTCCTCTGATTACCCTGATTTTCTCAGAGTAGGATATCCAACTTTTCAGCAATGTCATCAATCCTCTGAATCTCCACGCTGTTTACCTTTCTAGTTTGATCATATTCTGGACAATGACGACCAGAACTTGCAGCCAAGTTATCAATCAGAGTGAAGGCTTCATCTCTAGTGTTGGTCATCAGGTCTCCGTTGCTGGCAGCATTAAGGGAATTCTTGTACTCCCACTCGATTCCACTGTAGAAAGTGTTAAGAATCTGCTCATCCGAGTACCCATGGTGTGGACAATCTCTCTGATACTCCTTGAAACGTTCTCATGCTTCATTCAAAGAATCTCCATATCGTTGCTGAAACGATGAAATCTTACTCCTGAGAGCTGCAGTCTTGCACTTAGTGTAGAACTCATCAAGTAACGTTGTGCGAACGTGAGCCCATGTGGTGAGTGATCCTGGAGGTAATGAACGCAACCACCTAGAAGCTCTGTCTGAAAGTGAATGATGGAAAAGCTTACACTTCATATAATCAGCATGTACACCGTTAGAGCTAGTGGTCCCACATATGTCTTTGAAATTCTCTATGTGATCCATAGGATTCTCCCCTGGAAGTCCATTGAAGACATACTTCTTAACCAACCCAATAAACTGAGGTTTGATCTCATAATCATTCCTCTCAATCGCAGGAGATCAAATAGCTGAGCGATTATGATAGTGGGTGTGTGGAGTGTCCATGTTACTTATTGCTCTGCGTTGAGCAGGCTCTCGTGCTCTCCTAATTTCAGCCAACTCTCTCTGCAACTATTGTACAATTGTGGCCATATCCTGCGGATTCTCTGTTTGATTCTCTGGAAGCAATCGGATGTCGGGTATTCATTCAGGAGTTAGAATTCTTGTTAAGGAAGCTATTCATGAACTAATCTGATCCTATTCTCGGCTTGAACAAAAATAAAGATAAACCAATTCTCGTTGAATCCACCCTTCTACTAATAATTTAAAGGTCCTAACTCTCGTTGGTTTCAGATTACAAGTAGGCTTTATCGCTTAGGTTCAATTACCCACAACCCAACCTACTCGTTGGTAGTGAAGGAATTGCTCTTCTAATCTAGTTCTAGTTCCTAACAATCTTCTGGAAAGTTAACAACCTAAAATCATCGACTAGGGGATCAGGCTAATCTATGCATTAAACTCAAGTATTAGAAGGAGAATCATATGTTCATCAATCATATTTGTTTCCCAACAGTGAATTCTAAAACCCTAGAATCTCTAGATCTGATCTAAGATCTGCTCAGACATAGAGCAATGAATCAAGCAAATCATGATGAACTGAAACTGAAATTGCATTAATAATTAGAAATAGGATTCAGAAATTCTTCTCAAGTGTGAAGAAATCTTCTTCCTAGCTTACAAACTCTCAAAACTCTGTAAAATTTGTTCTCTAACAACTCAAAGACGGCTCAAGACCCATCTAAAATAAAATAGGAAAAGAGTATTTATTTTTTCGATTCAAATAGATTAATTATTATTTATTTTTGCTCGGAATTATTTATTAGTTTCAATAAATAGATAATTAAATTTTGTATATAAATAATTTTTTTAAATATGTAATTATATTTTGAGTATATTGAGTATCCATTCTATTTCCTGTTTGACTTCAATTTTTCAAATATAAGGATCTAAGAACCATTTGCGTATTTAGTAGGTCTGATTCTATGTATTTAGTTTGGTATTCTTCTTACCTGGATTGGGTTCAAGTTTGGGTTTGACATAGGAAAACCAAAAATAAAAGAGAAAGGATTGTAATCGAGTTTATCCATGGTTTATGTTAGTCGGTTCCACATTTGAGTCTCTTAATAAAACTGGTGTCCAATATTATAATCCTTCAAATATTGATGTTTCACAAAATATACACATGCACGACAGATTTTCATATCGACGTGATTATTCGGGTTATTTAAAATAATAATAAGAATATATAACGTGGATATGAAAACCTATTGTGCATGTGTATACTTTGTGAAACATCAACATTAAATCTATACCACCACTTGAGGTTGGTTTGAAGCTCGGTCTATTCCTCTTCGGTAAACAAAAGAAATTATAAATCAATTTTTCTACTAGAAAATTTAACATTTCGCCCCCTCCCCCATCCCCCATCCCCCTTCCCCCAGTTTAGGTCGATTATGTTTGTGTGTTCTATTATTGAAAATCATCATACATTGAGAAAGGTTGAAAATTTCTTACAACTTTCAAATATTCCATGAGAAATATTCATTTCCAATGCTACATTATGGATATAATTTCAGAATAATTACAATTAAGTAATTTAAATTCTTAAGTAAAAATTAATTAAATAGCTAACATATACATTATAGAAACTTGATATATTTACAATAAATACTACTAACTAAAAATACAAAATATAATTTAATAATAATATGAGAAATATATACTCCACATATATAATATTTTTAGAGAAAATTGTGTAGTGTGCCCTCTTTTAAGAGTTATTTATAGGTATTATGTTTTCTTCTACCGATTGTCTTCTCATACACTTAAAAAGACCGAATTGTCTTTGACAATCACTTTTTTATCTTCTCTTTTTGCAGCAAATAAACCATGCGGGTTTTGTTAGGTTTTTAAAAAAATTTGACAACTATCAATTGACTAATCTAGCAAAAACCCTAATCCCTAGGTCTTGTATTAACTTAATTGAATCTGAAAAATAGGGAACTCAATTATACCTGAATTTTAATTGGTGCAGTGGAGATAAGATCAGGTATAAGATCTGCAAGTGCTTCAAGTGTAGCACCTCTATTGATAGTCCACACGCACGCAAGTAGGAGAGAAGTCTGCTAGAACTTTATGTGCAATTCTCTTAGGGTTTCGACTTGTGCAATCAGCGGTTAGGGTTTCTCATCATGTCAAAAATGGGCCCTATATCATATATATAGGGAGTTTAAGTTAACCTAATTAATTCCTAGTTGAACTAGGATTAATTTAAGCCCAACCCAAAACACCTAATTAATTCCTAGTTGAATTAGCATTAATTTAGGCTCATCCCAAAACATATGTTCTCATCCAAAATCATGTATTATTACGCTCAAGTCATGAATCATTCCTATAATGATCATTCCCTACTGAATTTTATTCATTTGCTTAGGTGTGTGACCCAATAGGATCATATAGTACTAGGAGTGAGTATCTCAACTCACAGAATATAAGTGGACTCTAGCAAGCCATTACAACCCCTAGTACCATATGACTTTGTCTAATCTCGATGTTTGAACCGACCACACGAGTAAGTACAAATGATTGCAGGACATTCACAACAATCTCCCACTTGTACTGGAATCATATATTCCCAAAATCCCTTAAACTTCATATCTCTATCTGCTCTAAGGCAAGAGTTTGTGTTATCCTTATTTTAATGAGCCAAATCAATGTTCATCGAATTTGAATTTGTATTTATAGAGCAAACAAGCGCCTATCACCTTGTTTGAGCACGACCATGCATTTTACAGTATCAAATCTTTCGAAGGGCCCAGAGATATATTTCTCCCATATATAGGAGGGACAAATTCTATCTTGTTCCATCCTCTGTTCCTTTCTCACATTTCATTATCTGCCCGACAAATTCCTTAATAACCACCAGTTACGGTTGGCGTTTGAAATTTTCAAAACATACCAATTCATGTGCAAGAAAACAGCATGAACTCAGGTCTAAGGATTATGCTCTATAGTTGTATGAGAATCTCTTATGACACTCATTATACGATCTCACTGAGTTCTCATAGCGGGTCATTTCTGATGCTATGTTAATTTGACACACATATATGTGATTGACTTGATACTTATTATCAATGACTCCATGAAACTTAGTCATCAGTCACTTCACATACTAGTCTATCTCGTTATTAGTATCCCACTTTAATAACCATTGACTAGGGAATGAAATAATTCATGCATTTTTACACCTATAGGGTTTCATGATCAAGTCCTCAACTTGATGACCTATAAGAATGTCATGATTATTTCGGGATAAATATTTAATACGAGTATTAAATAGAAATGAAATAGTTTCATTAAAACATAACCAAAGTATGTTTACATCATAGCATAAAACTATTATAACTCCCAGTGGAACTAAGATTACATCTTATGATACCTAAGGCTATGCCATTGGCATGATACTCATGCTTAGTCCGTGAAAGTACTTTCGTCAAAGGATCAGCGATGTTCTCTTTGCTTGAAACTCGACTGATCTTCACGTCTCCTCTTTTAACGATATCTCTAATCAGATGATATCTCCTCTCTATATGCTTGGATCTCTGGTGCGATATGGGCTCTTTTGCCTGTGCAATGGCTTTATTGTTGTCACAATACAGCGCCACCGGCTCAGCAATACTCGAAATCACACCAAGTTCAAAGATGAACTTCTTTATCCAAACAGCTTCCTTCACACCTTCAGAAGCAGTGATGTATTCAGCTTCAGTAGTGGAGTCAACTACGGTGCTCTGCTTGGAACTCTTCCAACTAACTGCACCGCCATTTAGACGTAAGCGGACTGAGACTGGGAATCATCCTTATCCGTCTGAAAGCTTGCATCCATGAATCCACTAATAACCAACTCCTCAATTCCTCCGTACACCAAGAACATATCCTTAGTATATCTCAAATATTTCAGGATATTCTTGACGGCAGTCCAGTGAGTCTCACCAGAATTTGATTGGTACATGTTTGTCATACTTAATGCACAAGCAACGTCTGGACGAGTACAAATCATAGCGTACATGATGGATCCTATTGTGGAAGCATAGGGAATCCTACTCATGTGTTCTCGCTCAGCAGGTGACTTGGGACACCCCGTCTTGCTTAGAACTATGCCATGAGACATTGGTAAGAAGCCCTTCTTGGAATCATGCATACTGAATCTGCTCAAGACCTTATCTATATAAGTGTCTTGACATAATCCGATCAGCCTTGTAAGTCTATCATGCATACTGATTCCAAGAATATAGGCGGCTTCCCCCATGTCCTTCATCGAGAAACATTTTCCGAGCCAAGCTTTAACGGACTTCAGTAACGGAATGTCATTTCTGATAAGTAAGATATCATCCACGTACAGCACAAGAAACGCAATTGCGCTCCCACTAAACTTCTTGTATACGCATTTTCCTTCTCCGTTCCTGATGAATCCAAATTCTTTGACTGCTTCATCGAACAAAGATTCCAACTCTGTGATGCTTGCTTCAATCCATAAATTGATTTGTGAAGTTTCAATACTTTCCCAGTAGTTTTAGGATCAATAAAACCCTCGGGTTATGTCATATACGCATCATCTTCCAGAACCATTCAAGAACGCGGTTTTGACATCCATCTTCCAAATCTCATAATCATAATGAGCAGTAGTCGCTAGGAGAATCCGAATAGACTTAAGCATAGCTACTGGAGAGTAGGTTTCATCATAGTTAACACCGTGGACTTGTTTGAAACCCTTAGCTACCAGTCTACCTTTATAAATTTGTATGTTACCATCCACATCAATTTTCTTCTTGAAAACCCCTTTACACTCGATTGCTTTCGCACCATGAGGTAAATCGACCAACGACCAAACTTGTTTTCTGACATGGATTCCATTTCGGATTGTGTGGCCTTTAACCACTTTTCGGAGTCAGGGCCCATCATTGTTTCTTTGAAGTTTGCAGTTTCATCGTTGTCAATGATCAACAAATCTTGTTCTTCAGTCACGAGGAATCCCAGATATCTCTTGGGTTCATGACGGATTCTACCGGATCTGCGAACTTCAGGCTCTACAGGTGTTGATTCGACAACATCTTGCGAGTCTAACTGCTGCTCTTCCTATACGGATTGAGCATCTTCCTGTAGCTCTCAAATTTCTTCGAGTTGTACTTTACTCCCACTGTTTTTCTTTAGAAAGAAACTCTCTTTCAAGAAAAACACCATGTCGAGCAACAAACACTTTGTTCTCGGTTCGGTTGTAGAAATAGTACGCCTTGGTTTCCTTCGGATAACCAACAAAGAAGCATTTATCTGATTACGGTGAAAGTTTATCGGATATTAATCGTTTCACATAAACCTCGCATCCCCAAATCTTCAGGAAATACAGATTGGGAATTTTTCCCGTCCACATCTCATATGGTGTCTTTGCCACTGATTTTGATGGCAGTCTATTCAGCGTAAACGCAGAAGTTTCTAGAGCATATCCCCAAAAGGATAACGGAAGATTAGTGTGACTCATCATTGATCGAACCATGTCAAGTAATGTTCGATTCTTCCTCTCAGACACACCATTTCATTGTGGTATTCTGGGAGGAGTGAGTTGTGAAATAATTCCACAATCTCTCAGATGGTCGCTGAAATCTTGACTTAAGTATTCATCTCCTCGATCAGATCGAAGAACCTTAATACTCTTGCCAAGTTGATTTTGTACTTCATTTTGGAACTCTTTGAACTTTTCAAAAGATTTTGATTTGTGTCTCATTAAATAGACATAACCGCATCTACTGAAGTCATGAGTAAATTTAATGAAGTATTTGAAATTTCCTCTGGCACTTAGGCTCATCGGACCGCATACATCGGTATGTATAAGGCCCAATAAATAGCTGGCCCTTTCATTGAGTTTGTTGAAGGAGCCTTTGTCATTTTGCCCAATAAACAAGATTCACATTTCTCAGATGATTCATAATCAAATGAGTCCAAAAGCCCATCATGATGAAGTTTTTGGATGCGTTTCTCGTTTATATGCCCTAAAGGACAATGCAAAAGAAAACTCGGGTTCGAATCATTTACTTTGAACCGTTTGATATTAATGTTATATATATGTGTAGATTGGTCAAGAATATAAAGCTCATTCGATAATGGGGCGCTGCCATAAAATAAGTCATCTCGAGTAAAGGAACAACATTTGTTTTTAATCAAAAATGAAAAACCTTCAGTATCCAAAACCGAAACAGAAACAATGTTTCTGCTTATAGCAGGTACATAGTAGCAATTTTCTAAAACCAAAACTAAACCAGATGGAAGAGACAAATTATATGTTCATACGGCTAATGCAGCAACTCTTGCTCCATTTCCTACACGTAAGCTCACTTGCCCCTTCTCTAAGCTTCTATTGTTGCTTAGGCCCTGCATATTAGTACAAATATGCACACCATAGCCGGTATCAAGTACCAATGAAGTAGAACTTGTTGAAGCAACATTTACTTCGATAACAAAAATACATGAAGGAGCGTCATACTGCTTCTTCATCTTCTTGTAATCTTCCAAATATTTCTTGCAGTTTCTTTTCCAAGGCCCTTGCTCGTTACAGTAATTGCAAACGTCTGTTTTTGATGGGCCAGGCCTGGTTCTGGGTATGGATGTGGCCGGTTCGTGGTTCACAGCCGGGTAAGCTTTAGCCTTTCCCTTACCCTTCTCCTTTCCATGTTTCTTAAACGATTTACCCCCTTGCACTAAGAGTACAGGCGGAGCGCCCTTCTTGACATTCGGCTCTGCTTTCTTAAGCATTCCATGCAGCTCAGTCAACGTCTTCGTCAGACTGTTCATATTATAGTTCAATATGAACTGATGATAACAAGACGGCATCGACTGAAGTATGATGTTTGTAGCCAACTCTTGGCTAAGGGAACAGTCTAGTTTAGCCAGATTATCAATATAACCCATCATTTTCATGACATGACTACTCACCGAACCATCCTTTGATAGTTTGCATTCGATGAGAGATTTCACCATTTGGTATCTCTCATGTTGTGCCTGTTCCTGAAAAATTCCTTTCAGGCTAGTCACGATCTCGATGGACGACACCACATTCTCGTATTGCACCTGCAATTCTGAGGTCATGGTCGCAAGCATCAAGCATTGGACATCTACCACATCATTGGAATGCTTATCCTAAGCATTCTTAACTGCAACAGTGGCATTGGCAGCCGGTCTAGGATGCAAGACTTATTCCAAAATATAGTCTTTCTTCTCCTACCTAAGACCAATTCTCAGGTTACGGTACCAACTCAGGAAATTCTTCCCATTCAACTTGTCCTACTCAATGACAGAATGAAGAGAGAATGAGTTGTGGTTATGGTTGTTGTTATTTGCCATAGCTGAAACTAAGAGAGGTAAGGAGTTTTAGTTATGATGATTTAAGTGTTGAGAAATCTTAACATATTTAAGAAAAATCACTTTGTGTTCAACCAATAGTTCCTCGATTAAATACAATGATCCCGAGATCCATATTTCAGAAAAATCTGAGTGAGCTGAGCTCATCGCCCAAACCTTAATTATTTAGGTAAGCAACTTATTTGCTAGTTATATCACATATATAACTCTCGGTCGTGATTTGACATCTCATATGCCAAAATCACTCCGATGTCTCAAAGCTCAAGACGGTCTTGATAGCTCAGTCAAGTAAACCAATCTCATAGTCATATGGTAACGGTTACCATCTGCCTCACCCATGTCAAAGTAGGTACCTAACCCGAGCTAGCCCACCATACGATGAAACGAGCCTTGACAGTTGATGTGAATTGGAAAGATATCAATTTCTTGATATTTATTTGAGGAACTAAACTTTAACTTGAATGTATATCATATATGCACTCAAGAGGGTTAAAGGGGGATTGTAAAACTCAAGGAAATCAAATCAAAGGATTTAAAATTTTATTTATGAATTTTCTAATCCTGACCCTGTGCCGGTTGGCACCGTGCTGGTTTCTTTCCAACTTGGTATAATTTTTTTTTTAAACCGATTGCGAAAAAACTAGATCTGGTCTAATCTTATTAAACCGGATCATTCAGGGCTATTTTAAATTAGGTTATATTTTATTTTGGTTTATCACATCATAATCCTGAAACCATAAACCCTAATTTTTTTTTTAGTGAAATCTTAATTTTTCGATTTCAATGAAACCCTAATTTTCGATTTCAATGAAACTCTAATCATGCAATTCTAATTCAATTAAAAAAAACATTTAATCAATCAATCAAGCATGAAAACATCAGATTTCATTAAGATTACAACCCGCTCAAATTTTTGATTTCAGCAATAATAAAATTAGCTCTGATTTTTGATTTCATCAAAACCCTAATCATGCATTCTAATTCAATTAAAACAAAGTTTTAATCAATCAATCAAGGATGAAAAAATCAGATTTCAATAAGAATACAACCTGGCTCTGATACCACTGTTAGGTTTATTAAGCAATTCGACAATTATCAATTGACTAATCTAGCAAAAACCCTAAGCCCTAGGTCTTGTATTAACTTAATTGAATTTGAAAAATAGGGAACTCGATTATACCTGAAGTTTGATTGGTGCAGCGGAGATAAGATCAGGTATAAGATCAGCAAGTGCTCCAAGTGTAGCACCTCTATTGATAGTCCACACGCACGCAAGTAGGAGAAAAGTCTGCTAAAACTTTGTGTGCAATTCTCTTAGGGTTTTGACTTATGCAATCAGCAGCTAGGGTTTCTCATCATGTCAAAAACGTGCCATATATCATATATATAGGGAGTTTAAGTTAACATAATTAATTCCTAGTTGAACTATGATTAATTTAGGCCCATACAGGCAACAGTCAGTAGCTCGAAGGACTTATCAGAAGCTAGCAGCAAAGTTTCATGGACATTTTCTAGTTGTGGAAAGAGTGGGTGTTGTAGCTTATCGTTTAAAGTTACCTAACAGCTCCAATATCCACCCAATATTCCATATTTCTCAACTTAAGCCAGTGTTGGGCAATCACCATCAGGTTAGTCCATTTCCATTAACTCTTAATGCGCAGGAAGAGGTTGTGTTTCCTCCTGGAGACATTCTAAACACTCCTTATAATTTTGAGGGTTATCTTGAGGTTTTGGTTCATTGGAGCAATTTGCTAGCTCATGAAGATTCTTGGATCCGTGTCGTTGACCTCAAACAACAGTTTCCACAGCATGAGGGAAGCTGAATTTCGGGGAGGGCGGTATGGATAAGCCTGCACGTGTCTATTTTAGAAGGAAGAGGACTCAGCACCTCAATCAGGAAACATTGGCTTAATTTCAAAGAGTGATTATATAAAAGGACTGATTTGTAATTGGTCAAAACTTCTCTACTTTCTGTTAAAGGCTGGATTTGTTTCCAGATTACTTTTTTTACGCTTTTGCTTGTCGATGTTTGGGGAGGTGAGACTAGGACCTGAAATCCTAGATCTCTTTTGGTTCATGATTGATAATGAATGAATCTTTGCATTTTCTTACTTTGGTTCTATCAGCTACATATGATTTTTAGATGATTCTTGGAAAAAAATCGGTATATCATTTTATTGGAGTAGCAGGTTTGCTACCACTTCAGTTTAGCATGATTTTTTATCTTGTCTACAATGATTTGTACAAAAATAATGTCTACATTCCTTTACTTCCTCTGTATTTAATTAGTTCTTGATCGTAAGGATAGTTATTTGGGATTTTGTACCATAAAAGATTATGTAAATGGTTATACGTTAGGTTGAGGAGTATATATGTATATTCTGAACACATATTTGAATAACATAGACATTTATTTTTTGCAATTCCTTATAGTACCCAAGCTTGAAACAAAATTCACGAAAAAGTTTTGAAATCTCGATTTTATCAATGGCGGCCAGTTCTGAAAACACTACAAACTCAAACCTAATTATCATCCTCTATTGAAGGGGTTGAACTATGATGAATGGACATATGGAATGCGTACTGCTTTTTTGACATCACGCAAAAAATTTAGTTCCTAAATCTGCAGAAAACTAACTTGATCTTGAAAACTGGTGGACAATTCCAGCCTTGTTGGTATCTTGGATAAGGATGACCATCGTTTCGGGACTTAGATCTACAATCTCACATCGTGATGTTGCTAGGGATCTATGGGATCACTTAAAGACAAGATTTGTGGTGATGAATGGAGCTAAAAACAATTAATTAATGAGGAACTTACTTGTTGTAAACAAAGAGGTTTTACAATTGAGTCCTACTATGAAAAGTTGACACGCATTTAAATAGTCTTACGACTAACATGCCTTCGAGAACAAGAAAGTTTGGAGGGTGTGTGTGACCTTGGAGCCCTTCAAGAAGCTGATCTTGAGGTAGACGGAGTCCACTAATTCTTGTTTTGTCGTGATGATCAATTTAGGAGCATTTGCTCAAATATTGTCTCCAAGGTACCTATGCAGCCTCTTTAAGAAGTGGATAACCTAGTGAAACAAGAAAAAGATATGCATCACACTCAGGCGAAACCTTGTTCAAACTAAGTCATCATTTCATAGTCAAGAAAACAAGAATATTATGTGAAAACATTGCAACAGAACATGACACGCATCTGATAGTTGTTAAGCATTGATCTGGTATCCTGCGTGGTGGAGATAGGCCAAGAGTTTGATATGTTTCAAAAAAGGGGTGTTGTACAAGCACAAGTGCATGACGTTGCCGCGGACAGGTGGCTTACGCTAATGAGGTGTCTATACCAAACATGGGTAATCAGAAGGTTGTCAATCATGCTGTTATAGACATTGATCAAAATGAAATCAATCTGACTGAACAACAATGTATAACAATAACAGAATCATCAATGTTGGAAAGACAACAATTCAGAAAGAGGGTCTGGTAAGTATGTATCTTCTCCTTTGATTATGGATACAAGTAGGTATCATCATATGAAAGGGAGGGTAGAAGTATTGACATATGTTAGAAAAATGAAATCAAATATTAGTGGCAATGGCAGATGGGAAATAACAAGTCTCTCACACACAAGAGATTGTTCATCTTAGCAGTGGTTTGGTCTTGAAATCGGTTTACTTAGTTAAAGAGCTTAAGTGTGACATGATACTATTGGCTTAGTTAATAGATGAGACCAATTGTGTTATGCAAATGGCTAAACAATTTATTCTGGTTCATGGGCCCAATTCAGGGATGGTGATTGGAGTTGGTAAAAGAGCTGGAAGAACCTATCTTTTTCGCATAATGGAAGAAGTTGGAGCAGTGACCATATTTGAAAATATAAATTTTGATTTGTGACATAGGAAAATGGGACATCCATATGCGAAAACTTATAGGAAAGTTGCTTTACATTTCTAATCATGTGTGTTTTGAAAATTTGAATAATTCATGTGAAGTATGCTTTAGAAAAAAAAATTTCCTCTCAGTATAAATAAAGCAACAATGGTTTTGAATTAGTTCATCTTCACATTTCGGGTCTATATCCAACATTATCTCACTACGGATCTAGATTTCTTAACCATAGTTCATGACTACTCTACAAGAGTACATACCTTCTAAGATATCAAAGTAATACAACAAAATGTCTCAAGGAATGCTTTGTTATGACAGAAAGACAATCTCAATCTCTAATTCAAGCCATAAGAAGTGATAATGGGTCTGAATTTGTATAACTAAGCAGTTTCTTTCAAGAACAAGGAGCGAAACATGAAACACCTTAACAACAAAATGAACGTGTCAAAAGGACACACCAACACATTTGAACATTTTAAGAGCCCTGAGATTTCAATCTAATCTTCCTATAGAGCTTTGGGTGGGTGTGTATTAATTGCAGGATATTCGATTAAGAGTACTCTGAGTGTGGTACTACAAAGAAAAGGACTTTGTTTGAACTTATGTTCAAAATCTTATGATCACATTAAGGTGTTTGGTTGTATGTGTTACACACACAATCAATCAAGACATTGATACAAGTTTACTTCTCAGACTCGAATATGTGCCTTTGTAGGTTATCCTCATGGGAAGAAAGGGTGGACGATATATTAGAGACGGAAGAATTGTTTTTATCTCATGATGTTGTATTCTCTAAATCAATATATGCATTTGCACATGATACGTCGCTGGCTCTTGATGACGATAAGGAGGCAGATCAACTACTTTGGGCTCCAATTTCAGAAGGGATAATTGAAATAAAGCCAATCCGAAGAACCCCACATGGAACTGCAAATGATTCTAGACCCATCACATTATCACATGTTCATGTTCTTATTCCAGTGGTATC